>JAJJWW010004961.1:0-108698 GCA_023531295.1 Papaver armeniacum
TGATATTTTCAAGACTCGATTCTCACTTCCCTCCTGCAAGAATTCATGATCATCAAGTATTCCTTTGGTACCCAGGTTCTTCTCCAGATTAATGTCTTTGCAGCCTTGCTCGATACCCCACTTGAGGAAGGATGAGATTGAGAAAATAGTTTGAGCCTGCCAACAATCGAGGTTTGATACGTCCTTCTTACTGGATCACTTTTACTTCGCTATATTGAGTGGTTGAGAAGGATGGGTCACTGGCGCTTATGTGAATATTGAATTATAGAGATTTAAATAGATATAGGTGAAAAGATGTTTTCTATTCAATGGTTGATGAACCTAATGAATGAACTTCGTGGTGCATGCATCTTTACAAAGCTGGATTCTACGCTCGAGTTATTATCGGATAAGATTATACAAAGGAGATATTCCTAGCATGCTTTCCCACTCATGAAGGTCGACTAGGAATTTCTAGTTATGCCATTTGGACTTTCAAATGCCAGCACATTCAGGTTTGATGAATCATATTTTCAAACCTTGCTCAAAGAAAGTTTGTTGGAGTGTTCTTGATGACACTCATTTATAGTAAAAACATGTGGGAGCATTTGGAGCCACTTACATACGGTTTTTGAAGAGGTCTTAAGGCGGCGTGTTAACTGTTTGTTAAGCACTCCTAAATGTGCACATTTGCTGCTCAACGGTCGATTGGATATGCGGGTCATGTTATTTACATCTCAAAAGATGTATTTGTAGAAAATGAGAAAATACAAGCTTTCTTATCTTGGCTATTCCAACTACAATTAAAGCATTAAGAGGTTCTTAGGCTTAGTTGGCTACTATAGAAAGTTTGTCAAAGATTTTGGAAAAATTTGTGCACCATTAACTCGGTTATTGAAGAAGGATCGTTTGTATGGAATGAAATGCCACTTAATGCTTTAGGTTTACTACAACAAGCATTGACTACAACTCCAGTTTTAATACTTCTGAGTTTCTACTGAGAATTTTCATTGGAATGTGATGCTTAGGGGAATGGTTTAAGGTGTTGTTTAATGCAATGTGGAAGACCAATTGCTTATTATAGCAAAGGTTTATCTGGAAAGAACCTAAATTTATCCATATATGACAGGGAGATGCTTGCAATAGTTTCTGCGATTGCAAAAATGGAGACCATACTTACTTGGACGCCATTTAAGATTTATCTTGATCATCAAAGTCTTAAGCATTTCGAATCAAAAAATTTCATCTATGGAGCGGCAAAAATGGTTAAGTAATGTTCAGGCTATGATTTATGAAATATCTTTAGCGAGCAAAGACAATGTTGTGTGAATGCATTATCTAGAACTACGAGGGCCAACTTTTGTGCTATTTCTACACCGGTTTTACAGGTGTTCTGCCATTATTGAGGAGACAAACAATGATGCTACAATGCAAGTACTTATCAGCAAAATCAAGGATCAACCTAAAAAAGCACTTCCTAACCATTTGTGATGGTGTACTACGTTACAAGAATCGAATTGTGGTCATCTCTACTTCGGCTTGGTGTTTCAAACTTCTTCGCGAGTTTCATTCTTCACCATTTGGTGGACATTCGGGTTTGCACTTACAAGCGTCTCAGCCAAAGCTTTCTTGGGAAAGGGATGAAACACTCTAATTAAGGAATTCATTGCACATTGTGATATATGTCAAAGGAGCAAGATATGAATCTATGGCTCCACAGGGCTATTGAACATATCAATTCTGGATGTTTGGTTGGATATATCTATGGATTTCAGTAGATGGATTTCCAATTTCTAATCGCAAAAACTAGGTTAGGTGGTAGTGGATCGCTTGTCCAAATATGCGCACTTTATAGCTCTTACACGTCCTTATTCTAGCTGCTTGTTATAGTCGATGTGTTTGTCGGAGAAATTGTCTAAGTCTACATGGTATGCACAGAAGCATTGTCTACGATAGAGATCCAATATTCTTAAGTAAATTGCAGGAAGCATATTTTGCTTTACAAGACACTCGATTATGCGATTCGACATCATCCGCAGAGTCAAGATGTGCGGCGAGGTAACAAATCGAACTCTTGAGTGTTATTTACGTTTGTTTTGCTAGTGTTAAACTAAGCAGATGTGGTCTAAATGGTTAGTGGGCTAGGTGGTGAGTACAACACGAGTCATCATTAGACTATCCAAATATGACACCATATGAAGCATTATACAGGTCGAGCTCCTCCAACCATTTCAAGTTATTTACACGGCTCTTGCTGCTGTTCATGATGTTGACCTTAATTTGAGATCTAGAGATGCGTTTTGAAGCTCTTAAAATTTCACCTTCCAAGCTGCACAATCTAGAATGAGACTTTTCTTGATAAGCATCATGCTTGAGAAAGAAGTTTTCTTGTTAATGATTGGGTCTATCTCGCTAGCCAGTATGACCAATCAAACTATATCAAATCAATCCCTTCTCCAAAGCTTGTCTCCAAAATTTTATGGACCATTTAGTATCATTGGTAAGGTCAGGAGAAGTTGCATACCCTGAAATTACAACTACTGCTGCCAGTGAGAATTCATCCGGATTTTCCGTCTCTAGTTGAAACTTAAACTTGGCTCTTCCATTCATTCTTTGAGCTATTACTACCCAATATTGTGATTATGATAAATGGGAACCTGAAGCTATTTTGGAAGATGTTCAAAGGGAATAGTCTTTGGCACCAAATGGTGAGTCAAATGGAAGGATCCTCTGGAAGAAGCAACATGGGAAGATGCGGACGGAGTACAATCTTGCGATTTCCAGAGCCTGCGATAGCTTGAGGACAAGCAATTTTCCAGCGAGGGGAGGGATGTTGTGACACCAACTCTCTACAACGGGATTCTCTATCCAAGATTTGCCTTAATTAGCTATTATTTCCTAGTCTAAGTTAGCTGCCTTTAATTCTATCTTTTATTATGTGTTTATCAAGCAAGCTAATCTCATAATTACGCATGCGGTTTTGTTTTAGCATGCTATAGACTCAGAACTCAAGTTTTTAACCACATTAACACAACTGAAATGAAATCTATTCCAATTACAAATCCTCCATTAAACCCTAGAATGGAAAGATATTAAAGTTAAGGAGGATACCTTTTGAAAGGGGGACAATCTGGTCATATTTATAACAGAGACAAGCTTCACAATTGTCGAAACGTTTACAAATAACGTTACCAACAGCATCTCTTCTCCATCTATCTGGATGACGTCCTATTAATAAATCAGCTTTTGCCCAACATGATCTTTTTGCTTCAGCATCAAAAAACCTTGGTTTTCCCTGTTTGTTGTTACTTTCGGTGGGAGATGTACTAGGAGTAGAAGAATTAGATGTCATCGTGATGTTCGAGAATTTTTTTTGAAGCAAACAATTTATTTTTTTACCCCCCTGCCAAAAAAAAAAAAAAAAAAAAAAAAAAAAAAAATCCTACACAATTATAGTTTGAAACACTAAAATTAAAATTAATATGTGCTAGTTATGCTCGCAATTGTTTACGTGCATGTAAGAGATAACATGCCATAATATGCAACCACAATGACTATCAGTGAAACAAGAAGTTGACACGGGTGCACTTGTTTCGGATATGCATGCATAATGTATTCTTGTTTTACATCATTCGAGTCCCTGTAATTTAAATACTAGTTCAAACCTTAAAAGAACCGACTCCACTCCAAGTGAAACTCCAAAGCAAAACCAAAGTAATTCAGGTAAATAAAGAGTCAGAGAATAACTTACGAATCAGGATGTATAGTTGCCCAAACTTAACAACCAAATAGCTTGAGTAAACGAACCGTGAAAGATGAGATGAGAATTGGCGACGTTGGTACCAAGCTTCCGAAAAACGCCAACTACCTTCAAACTAATCGCTTAGACTGAATACGAAGAGAAAGCTGGAGGAAAAATAGGTTTAGATTTAGGTTTTTTGTTTCAGGAAAAAATTACTTATATGCCCGGTACTAGGGCCAATAGGGCCCACGTGGGCAGTTGAGAGATACTTCGGGATACAAATACAGAACTATTTATGCACTGGAAGTTATTAGCCTACTAGGGTTTTTGAAGTAATTTTTTAGAGCTAGCGAGCTTCACATCAGGTAAGAACTTTTTTTTTTTCCTTCCAAGATGACATCAATTTCCAGTAAGAACTTCTGCAACAAAAGCTCAACATCACCCGGATCAGCATCGACGATAGGAAACAATAGTAATCTTCTAATAGATATCCTATAAGGACATGGCGAAGATTCATCAAGGTTGATACTATGGATTGATAAGGACAAGGTGATATCATTTGACCTTAAAAATAGGAGTATTAAAAATATGTATGATGTTAAACCGGGTGTTTGGGTAGACGGATTTGAATATATCGAAACACTTGCTCATGCTCGAGTATTACTTTGTATATAATTTTTTCTTTTGTAAATTAGTTGTTTCTAATATTTGGCATTGATAGTTCTCCTGATAACCTAATTGTGGATTAATTTGACAAATAATAGAGAAAGTACTGCTTTTGATTTTGATGGAAATCCAAATGCATTTTTGATTTTGATAATGTTTGGATTTTCCACTATTTTGATTTTGTTGCACCACCTAATGAAGACACTTTATATGGGCTCCAACAGAAACAACCATATGCGCCTCCTACCATTCCTCCAGACAATAATGTTGTACCAGCAACAGTTGATGCTAAAGCTGTATTGGCAGCCATACGAAGTTTCCCTAAAGGCACATCTTGCGGTAGAGATGGCCTTCGAGCGCAACATCTCTTAGATGCTCTAAGCGGGTCAGTTGCTGCTGTTGCTGACAAACTTGTGAAGTCCATTGTAGGTGTGGTGAATCTATGGTTTTCTGGTCAGTGCCCTGTAAATCTGGGAGTGTACATCGCCAGTGCCCCCCTCACACCATTGCTTAAACCTGACGGAAGCCTCAGGCCAATAGCTATTGGCACAATCTGGAGACGCCTCTGTTCTAAACTTTTGGCCAGTTCTGTGAGCAATGCAATGACTGCCTACTTAAGAAACCATCAATTTGGTGTCGGCGTAGCCTGCGGCGGAGAAGGGATCTTACATTCGGCAAATAGGCTTCTTGAACTTAAAGGTACACATGACGACCTTACTATGATGCTTGTAGACTTCAAAAATGCATTCAACTTAGTTGATCGAACTGTTCTTCTCAAGGAAGTGAGGGATAAATGTCCAAGTATATCAAAATGGGTCGAGTTTTGCTCTGCCAAACCAGCAAAACTTTATTACAACAAGTATACGTTAACTTCAGCAAAAGGAGTTCAGCAAGGATACCCTCTTGGTCCCTTGCTCTTTGCCTTGATATTACATCCCATTGTCTGCAACATAGCTTCCCAATGCTCCTTGGACTTCAATGCTTGGTACCTTGACGACGGAACAATAGTAGGGGACACTCTGCAGGTCTTTAAAGCTCTTAGAACCATCCAGAATGAAGGACCTTCTAGGGGGCTTCACCTAAACATCAACAAAACTGAGCTTTATTGGCCTACTCTAGATACTACTCCCTCCGTTCCAATTTAGATGATGTTGTAGAGTTTTTCACGCAGATTAAGAAACATCAAAGAGAGTAATTTTTTTCCAAGTCTGCCCATATTAATACCTTCCTAAAAATTTAAACCTCTCAGTTTTTTATTTCTAGATTCTAGTATAAATTATGAATCCCCATGTAATTCCACTTGGGATGACCAAATATCCTAAGATAATAGAGAATAAATTTAAAATCTTAAATTAGATTAATTATCTCTCACTGATAACAAGAGCAATGAATGTTATGTTGTGATTCCAAAGCTGGGGTAAATCAGTGAGAATTTAGAGAAAATAGATAAACTCTCATCTATTTTGGAACATACAAAAAACCCTAAAACATCATCTAAAGTGGAACGGAGGGAGTAGGAGTTTTGAGAGAGGAATGTTCCCAGCTAATATATGTAAAGCTGTTGGTGGTGTAAAAGTACTCGGTGGGCCAGTTAATACTGACGAGCAATTTAGCAGTGATATGATACTGTCCAGGGTTGACAAAACCATTTACCTAATGGACTCTGTGAAGAAATTAAAGGACCCGCAGTCTGAACTGTTGCTTCTGCGCAACTGGGGTGTCTAAGCTTTATTTTACCCTTCGTACTACTAACCCTTGTGTGCTACAGATAGCCATCAATCATTTGGATACGCACTTGTTCCAGTTCTTACAACACTTGGTCACCGGAGATGGTGCTGGTTCAACAGAGACTCGTTACTCTACCCATCAAAGATGGAGGTTTTGGCGTATACACGATGGCTGACACAAGCCAATACTGCTATATTGCCTCGCATGTCCAAACTCAAGCTCTACGAGGCACTATTTTAAGCTTTGTTGACACCTCTACCCCGAGTCATTTTTTCCAAGTTGCCCAGGATAGATACATGCAGACTTGTGGTCTCGTCTTCCTCGTTCAACATTAAGGATACTACCCCCAGCCCATGAAAGCATAGGAAGTTCATTACTTCAACGTTGTGAAGAGGGAACTTCCTACCAAGTTTACTATGTCAACTAGAGACGGTGTTCTGTGGCAGAGTAACAAGGCGAAACATGCAATGGATTTTTTAAAAGCCATTCCCATTACTGGGCTCAACCAGAGTATGGGTCCACGACATTTCAGGGTTGTCCTTCAGTATCGTTTCGGCGTACCATTGTTCGCCGAGGATAGCATATGCCCTTGCTGCAGTCACAACATGGACATCTTTGGCGATCATGCCATTCACTGTGCAAACGATGTCGGCCTCAAATTTCGTCATGACTTAGTTCGAGATGTAATCATGGATATTTGCTAAAAAGCCGGGGTCGCAGCTAGAAAGGAAGCTTCATTAGTTTTCTTGGCAAATAACAAGGGACGCATGCCTGCCGACATCTTAGTTTATACTTGGGAAAACGGCCGTGATACCTGCCTTGATGTCACGGGTATCTCTCCTTTCTCAAGCGATGGGCTTCAAAGTTTCGTACCAGGACGTGCCATTTCTGCAGCTATCACTCGCAAGCGAAATAAATATTTAGATTTGTGTACTTCTCATGGCTACAATTTTTGAGTATTAGCTTTCACGACTCTAGCCGAGTTAGGTGATGACTTGATTTGTTTTCTTAGCAGATTAAGAAAATGCGTAGCTAACTATGACGCCAACTCTAAGATAGGAAGTTCTTTATTTCAGAGGTAGGTACTGCGATCCAAAAGGGTGTTGGAGCGCAACTCGTTGCTAGGCTCCCAACACTTCCTGCCAATCCTGTGTAAAACTCTTAATTTACTACCGCTATGTATTGACTCCTTTTAGATTTAATAATAATATAAAAAAATAAAAAAATTAAATTACAGAATTAAAATCAAAATAAAGTAAAAATAAGAATACGGCAATTTTGTTATTAAACAAAATATATGGATAAGGGGCTTTAAGGATTACTATCTAATGACCCGTTTTTATCCCTATTTGATATGTCCCGAAATTTTTATGTATGCCCTAAAACAGGGTTCCTGATTCCCGGTATACTAGGGCCAATGGGCCCACGTGAGGAACTGAGAGATACAGTTGTTCGATCCACAGGTGGAAACTGATTTCTAAAGGGAAGTGGACCTCTTGTTTTCGGGATACAAATAGTGTACTATAGAGCTTCACACCAGGTAAGAAATTTTTTTTTTCTTTTCTTCCAAGATGACATCAGTTTCCAGTAAGAACTTGTGCAACAAAAGCTTAACATCATCCGTATCAGCATCGACTATAGGAAACAATAGTAATCTTCTAATAGATATCCTATATTGTTTACCAGCGAAATCGTTGTGTGTTTTCAAAACCGTATCAAAACAATGGCTGTCTACAATATCTGATCCATGCTTTGAAAGAAACTATAATCTTCGGAGTCGTCGTCTTTCTATGCCTGCACTATTTATTAGGAAAATAGGAAACAGATGTCTAACGGAATATCCAGAGTTTCAAACTTTGGTCATGGATGAAGGAAACGGTAAGGGTTATGCTCCCTTCAATACTCCAATTCCAGTTAACGGAATGACAGCTTCAAAATCGTATATAACTTTTCAGCAATCTTGCAATGGCCTTATTCTTTGCAACATTATTGATGTTCATCACACACCACCTTATGTCATATGTAATCCGTCAATGAAGCACTGCAAAACGCTTCCTTCACCTCCATTAAGAAAAACTGGTGTTCCTAACCGATCAAGAAAAAGAAAAACTGGTGTAACTCGTCTACTTGGTGCTACTATAGCTTTCGATCCTGCGAAATCAAGTTACTATGAAGTTTTAGGTGTCTGCAATATAGGTACAGACAAAGATATTATGTATCAAATTGAAATCTACTCTTCCAAGACAGACTCTTGGAGAGCAGCAGGAAATCCTTTTTCTTTCCCTGCAAAATATGTATTATGGGTATCCGGTGTGTATTGGAACGGTTCAGTGCACTGGGTCGACCACACGTCGGCAATCCTCCATTATTTTGATATTGACTGTGGAGTAATGAAAACAATTGCAATGCCAACGCAGCCTTACCGACTTGGAGTTGATGATCGTAGGGTCCGTAGAGAAATTGTTTACTTTAGGGAGTGCAGGGGGCATATTCATCTTATGGAGATGCGCCAGGATTTGGAACAACGCCAGCCGTACCCCCGTTTTGACATTTGGGAGATGCGTATGGACTATACGGGATGGAATGTCAAGTATGTTGATCTTAATCCAATAGAAACTATTTATCCCGGCCTTGTAGCAGATAGATTTTCCTTTTATATTTTTGAATTCCATGTGCTGCTTGTTGAGGAAGGCGAAGATTCAGCAAGGTTGATACAAATTATAGGGAAGGAAAAGGCAATATCAATATTTGATCTTAAGAATAAGAGTTTAAAGAAAATGTATGAGTTCAATCCGGCTGTTTCGATAGATGGATTTGAATATATGGAAACACTTGCTCATGTCTGAGTATTGCTTTCAAGCAGCCAGACACGTTTATATATTTTGGATTTCAGCTTTTTATATAATTTTTTCATCTGTAAGTTAGTTTCTTATTAATAGTTCTCCTGATAACCTAATTTTGGATTAATTTGACAAATAATAGAGACGGCACTGCTTTTTCTTCACATTAATAGTGACAAGTGGAGTGCACGTGCGTTGCACGTCGGCAAATAATAGGCTCTTACATACGTTGTTCCATGTTCGAAAAAATATGACGGAGCAATAAAATGTTTCTCAGCAAGATACCAACAATAAATAAATTTTTTTTTTTCCATTTAGAATTAAATCAATCAGAAATACATCACCCAACATTATCACATAATTTCAGGACATCTTGAAAAACAACATTTCTGGTACACGTTACAGCAACATCTGGAAGAGCCCCATTCTTAACTAATACTTTTGTTGTGATTCTTGAGACTCCCCCGGACAAAGCAACATACAACTGTCCATGACTAAACACATGTTCTTGTAAGTAAACACCAACATGTGGTATGGTCTGCCGTTGAGACTTGTTTATCGTTAGAGCAAAACTTGCACGAACTGGAAACTGCTTTCGTGTAAGATTAAAAGGAAGTTTTGAGTCTTTTGGGGGCTCCATGGGTATCCTTGGAATCAACACTCTCATACCTGAGCAACTACCTGTAACAATTTCTGCATCGATGAAGTTTGTGAATAATCTTCGACACGGTAACCTTGTGCCATTGCAAAGCCCACACTTTGGATCAAGGTTTCTCAAGAGAATAATTGGAGCACCTATCTTCAGTATAAGCTTGTGAGGTGGTAATCCACCTGGAGCAATACTGTTGACAAAATCTTCTGTCCACAAATTCTTGGGGTCATCTGTTACCGTGTCAAAGGAGTGATACACTACCTCGGCTCCTGGGAAAATTTCAATAACTTTCTGATTGAGATTTTCGACAACATCATTCTTTGGAGTTATCAAGGCTCTCTGACTCATATAAACTTTGTCAAATGCATTATCTTCCAGTCTTGGAAAAACCTCGTCAATCAATCTCCTAACAGCCTGCTCTCCATCCCATTCCAACACAATGTCATCTGGAAGTTTCACCATGTCTTCCATAACATAAGGCTCAACTCCATCTCCAATGCGAAGCAAGAATTCTGAGAAGTCGGGATCCAACCTTGAACGCATGTTTCTTTGAGATGAATTACCTTGACATCTTTCCAGAATTTTGCATTGGTTAAGCATGCACTTACTGCATGTGCTCGGGTGCCACGTTCAATTACAGGCAACACTTGACGAAAATCACCACCCAAAACCAAAATCTTACCTCCAAATGGTTGCTCGACCTTAGTTACATCTCTTAATGTCTGATCTAAAGCTTCAAATGCATATCGGTTTGCCATTGTTGCTTCGTCCCAAATAATCAAGCTGGCCTTCCGAATGAGATCTGCTAAATCAGTGTCCACAGGTATGTCACATGTAGATGTTGAGTCAGCTGGTACGGGTATCTTGAATCTAGAATGAGCAGTCCGCCCACCTGGCATCATCGTTGCAGCAATTCCTGATGTTGCCGTTGCAATTGCAATATGTCCTTCAGTTCTTAGATAGGCCAGTATTGCCCTGTACAGGAAAGTTTTCCCTGAACCACCCGGACCATCAATAAAGAATATAGAACTGTCACGCCGATAAACGGATCTCACTACCCTGCTTAATAAGAGTTGATGCAATTACAAATCAAGCTTAAAATGAATGAATCGTGGCAAGTATACCTTAGTAAAATTGAGATTACAATATATAAGTGTGTTGTAGCGAATTTTACCTGTCAAATGCATGCCTCTGGTCGTTATTTAGCCTGCCAATAGCCGACAAATCTTCTGGAGGAATAGGAATCGATTTTTCTTCCATGACCAAATCATTTGTTCCCGAAGTGCCTACATCTTCGGTGATGGTTGGGAACTCATACTTCTTCATCAAATTGACCAAGAGCAGTAACTAAGTTCCCGCAAGAGAAGATTAATAGCACCTTGTTCCGTGTTGGTTTGGAGGTGATCTTCAATCAGGTGTGGAATAAATTCATCCCATAATTCGCGAACTCCAGTTGGGTTCCATAAGGATAACATTGTGCAGAAAAGCCTTCTCAAAGACGAAGGCATCTGCAATTGTGTTGCTTCAAGAAGTGTATCACGCATGGCAGTATCACTTTCTAACAAACCAAGATGTTGTGCCACTTCTCTGTACGTCGAAAAGGTAACATAATCTACCTTCAGAAGGTCCTCATATGAAGTTGGGCCCCTAACATTATTCAGCAGAAGTCTCAAATAATAATTGTCAAAGTAGTTGAAACAACATTAACTCTTCCAATGACTCGTTTTACGCCGCCTTCTATCCCACTGCCTTAATGGCTTATTCCATACATAATGCTCCGGAAATTCCTTATATAAAAGGGTTCTTGCAAACTCATCTTATGCGTTTTTCTTAAAATACTCGGTAAGCTTTGTACGGGATGCCTTCTCTCGTTGTAGTACATCTCGCACAGTCCGCCCTTCTGGAAGTAAAATCTTTTGATGATCCTTGAGGTGTATTTGTAATGAGACTACAGGTGGAGAAATTTTATTCATCTGATACCTGTATATTCTCCAGAGTGCTTCTTGCGGGCAGATCCAACGGGCATCTACAAACTGCTTGATCTCATCTTCGACACCTTTCTCGCTAGAAACCTCCATACAGACACAATCTACCCCTTTCCAAACATATTTGTACAAATACTTTACAGATTTCACGCTTGAACAAATTTCCACATTGATATGGCAGTCATACTTCTTTAAAAGCCACGGATTATACGGAACTACCCAACTATTATTCACCACTTTCCCATTGTGGAGTGTAACTTCTCTACCATCATCTCGCCTTCTATAGATTGGATACGAATCCTCACCTTCTAGAGTTGCTGGTGCAAAATTCTTCGGAAACCGTTTCTTGCACTTCCCGTTTTTCTTACAAACATTATCAGTCGACAACGAACATGGCATATGTATCATATGTTTTAGGACAGCCTCATACAGCTCTGGTTCAACATCCGGATCGGGTATTTCTGCTCTAACAACTGTATCATAGTCATCTGGGCTACGTAGCTTGTCTCTTTCATCGAGAATGATAAGAATATGTGCATGGGGAAGGCCTCTTTTCTGAAACTCAATGACATGAACATGTGCAACAACCTTTCCTAGAACCCCTCTAGTGAACAAATCTGTCTTCAGTTCTTCAAACTTAGAATGGAACACTCGTCGTCAGATCTGGCCTATCATGTGCCTGTTGCCCTGGTTTTAATTCCTTCTGGATCTCCTCCCACTTAGGATTACATGTCATGGTTATAAAAAAATCAGGTTTGCCATATTTCTGAACCAATGCCATGGCGTCATAATACCTTTGATGCATATCACGCGGGCTTCCTGTATAACTTGGAGGCAGAATAACTCGCTGTCCAATATCACCTGGATATAACCACCACATATTTATATTGAAGTATATATATGCAGTAGAATAGAATGGGTGCAAAACAGTTTACACAACAATAGTTTACATTTGAACTATGCAGTAGAAGAATTAGCACAGAATCGTTTACATATACCTTCCTACTTATATGTTGATCAAGTAACTAATTCGTGCTCATCGTCTGTCGTTTTCACATGACGTGGTCTTAGAGGAGACACTAAGGGATGTTACTCTAACCCAGATGTCTAAGGAAAAACATATCTATATTCTCATCTCCTGGTAGGCATACACTCATCTCTCCATTCCTAGAATAATTGATGTTTATAAAATCTAAGATGTCATTTATTTATCTTATAAAAATCATCTGGGCAGTATTATGACCATAGTGCTATGTTAGGATTACATGTCATGAGTACTGTCTTATCAAATAAATGAAATGCATACATCGACGAATGCAGTTGTGTAACGAATTATTAATCAAATAAATGAGAAGTTTAACTTATGTTTTCATATCCTTTGAATTATTGTTACCCGTGTTTGCATCTGCAGCGTCAACAGCGCCGGAGTACCAATCAGCTCGGAATTACCTTTGCTTATCTCGAACCCATCTCAACTGCATTG
Source organism: Papaver armeniacum (assembly GCA_023531295.1). Taxonomy (NCBI): domain Eukaryota; kingdom Viridiplantae; phylum Streptophyta; class Magnoliopsida; order Ranunculales; family Papaveraceae; genus Papaver; species Papaver armeniacum. The sequence continues at coordinate 13,076 of JAJJWW010004961.1, forward strand.
TTGAGATCTTCACGTAGTTATCGACCACGTATTGCTGCAGCAGTTTCCCAGCACGTAACAGAACTGAGTCATGATTTTCTCGAATCTAATGACATCAGGTCAATTTATTAGTAACATGCGGTCAAAGAATCTTAAGCCAGAGAATTCACTTATTGAAAGTAAATTAACTTTACCTGTAGCATATATGCATAATATGCTCTACAACTGATCCTTCTAGTTTCATCGGAGAAAATTGTCAAATCCCAACCAAAACTCCCATAAGGATGGAGCAATGGATATTGAAGTGGATCATAGAAACATGCCGTGTCGGGTACATTCAGAAGTTGCCCGGAATTTGTTTCAACGATGATGTCTCTGGGAAACACTTCACTCGGTTCTTCTCCACCAACTAAGATAGCAGCTACTTGCGGTGATGTTGGCATGTTATATTGACGACGATACGTTGGTTGCTCTTTTATATGTAGACGAACATCATGCAAGTCATTACCTTGTGAAATCTGGCGAATAACACGTACGTACGGGTTGCATATGTCCAGCATTCCTTTTAAGATAGCAAGCACTTCCCTATTAAGTGGTTCTTCAATTTCCGTTGGCTCCTGAACCTGTTCCTTGCCCTTGTCATTCTTGGCAGCAAACTGTTGCTCTTTCAATCGGTTCTCCAATTCATGTTCGGTGTCGTATATATACATTTGAAGGAACCTTGGTCTATCACTTGATTCTGGAATGAGACTCCCAATCTTGTGATACATAGTACCTTGAGCACGATACGTATACACACCCTTCCTAAGATTAGCTGTGTTATGGTCGATGCGTACCCCAATGGATGTGAAGGCAAAAACATGGTTGAATGAACGAATATTGTGCCTGAAATGAACTCCATGTTCTGATTGTGCAGTAAATAGCTGCATAAGTTCTGGAGGTACTGGAAGATATGGTAGGCTGACTTTTCCATTCAAACAACAGAGTTGATTAGTCTCATGGGGAAACAACTTAGCTCCACAATGCTCACATGGGCTAATGTCATTCAATTGTAGGCGTGGAAGTGAATTTAAGTCGACGAAACCCCTTGCAGAGTTATGAAATCCTCTATTAGACACATTTGTCCCCCTTCTTCGTGATCGACCTACAACACGGAGAAATCCAAGCCATACTTAACATTTTTAAGAATTATAAACTATACTATTATGGGTGGTGAGTGTGTAAGGCTACAGTTCCAGAATGTATACAAAAAACTGAAAAAGGTATATTGCAACGAAACAAAACAGAAGAGAAACTGAAAACAGACAAACACATGATAATAGTTTAATTTGAAGCATGCAGTAAAATAGAATTTGTTAGAAACTGTTAAAATCTTACCTCCATGCAATACTGTTCTCCTTCTTTCACTGCTGATTCCATGATTAGATTGAGGATTCTCCGATTCACCTACAATCATTATAAGACCATGCAGTAATAATTAGCTACTAAGAATTACTAAAAGAAATCCCTATATACCATCTCCACCAGCATAATGTTTTCTAAACCATGTAAGTAAACCAAAATCAGCAGTTGAAGTATCCATATGAAAACACAAATTTTAAGATTTCAATACCACTGTATTGCATTACCCCTTCCTCATATATAGTATTAGTATCATGTGATAGTTTAACAATATACCTTCCTGCGTATCCTCTTGGTGACTCGCATCCGGACCGTCTTCTGTTGCATTGATTTGCTCATCAAACTCTATCATATCTTCATAATTTGTATGTAGGGGAGCTGTAATTTTTGCCAAAAAGTTCTATTAATTGGCAGAAGTTGGACTATTGTATGAAGGATCATTATTTTACAATGAAATAGGTTGAATTCATACTTAAATCATACCTCTATGTTCTGGGCCCAATTCCATATACCCTTCGGTGTTATTCATTGTTACTGCAGAGACACGACCGGTAAGTCTTTCGACTTCTGCCTGCACATGTTTATGTATGACATGCTCAAACAGTTGTGTATCATTGTTGGCTGTAGATATTGAAGGAAAACTTCTGTTTTCAATAATTTGCTGCCTAGATCTATTCTGATTCTGCCTATGCACGTTTTGTAGCAATCTTTCTTCACCTGTCATGTTATGTCGACGATTCATATTGCGAACACGACACCTTTCTCTTTCAATAGCTCGTTGTTCTTCAGTCATCATGCTTCTTCGAGTGGCAAAACGATTTTGGAACGTCTGCATTTCAGTATTGCTTGTTGATGTTGAAGAAAGATCTGTATATCGACGTTGTGTAGAGCGAACAGGACATCTATCTGTTTCAGTAGGTTGTTGTTGTTCAACATGTTGCTGCCTCGCTCTATACTGATTTCGTCTACGCTCATTTTGGAGTAATCTCTCCTCATCTGTCATCTCTTGTTGACGTTGTCTATAGAGAAGACGACGCTTTTCTGCTGCAGCAGTTTGTTGTTCTTCAGTCATCATACTTCTTCGAGCAGCAGAACGACTTTGAGATGTAACCATACCTTTTGGCCTGGATTCACCATACAAAACACAGCAACATACTAAATTAATTCATCTCCATCTTCCATTTAAAATCACCAAATTAATTCATCTCCATCTTCAAGTTAAAATCACCAAATTAATTCATCTCCATCTTCAAGTTAAAATCATTCAATCAGATTGGAAAGGATACACAAAACTAATTTCAATAGTTCACCAGCTAGGTATGCATGTGCAAAAATTAGGAAGGTGTATCTTCAATTTGACACTGAATTTCAACACCGCCATACAGCAAAACTCATCCCAAATTGTGATTTGAAACTAATATGATTACGAATTATACGAATTATTATTATTAAAAGTCTAGGTATTCATCCATAATCCCTAAATTCTCATAGAATTGAATCTAAAAATCACGAATGTAAGCTCAACCACAACTCAGTTACACAACTGCAATTCATCCCTAACAGCATATATATATATCCAATGGCAATTTTCCCTAATTTCAATTTCTATTTACAGAATCGAAAATTGCCTTAAAAAAAAAAAAAAAAAAAAAAAAAAAAAAAAAAAAAAAAAAAAAAAAAGATTGAAGTCGAAAATCAATCAACCTTGATAACTTCTACTTCACTTACCAGATTGAAGTCGAAGAACACAGTTTAGTCCGATGGATATGGATGCATGGTCATCGTCACAGTCTGAGTTTTCTGAGATTCCTAAGTCGAAAAGGAGAGAAGAAAATTTTGGGTAGAGATTTGGTTCTGCTGCTATTAAGAGAAGAGATCAAACGACCTTAGTTTGAGAAGGATACGATCCAACGGCAGCGGGCAAATATACGGAGGATGGCAAATGTACGGGGCAACTTAAAATACGTTCACCAACGAAAAGTACGTGCATACACCAAGATTAGTTAGCGGTTTTTGGGTTGGGTTGCGGTCATTAAAGGGGGGAGATGACGATAATGATATTAGCTAGCTTGTATTTTCCATGATACTATGGTATGATAACAATGGCGATGAGGGTGATTCTAGTGTATTTGCCTAGGCCACGACCTGCAAGGTAGTCCTGTCAATGTTAGGCCCATAATAGTACCACCAAGTATTGGGGCAAGTTGTCATGCAGTACGTGCAATGCGTGATAGTTGGCAAAAGCAGATGAAGTAGTCGATCTGCTCCAAGATGCCGGAGATGAAAAAAATTGATGAATGGTGATCATTTTTGGCAGAGATTGAGCGTCTTGATTACTTCTCATCTTCAGTAGAGGGACCAAAACTACAAAATCAGCCAAAGAAACACCAAACACAAACAAAAAGATGCAATAATCCAAGGCCGGAAATCCAGAACCAAAACTAAAAACAAGCAGGGAAAGCAGAAACTGATGAGAAAGATCAATACAAGCTAGGGTTAAAGATTGATCTGCTTCAAACGAGTTCAGGCGGCTAGGGTTTTCAGACGGTTTTATGGTTTATGTTCGTGTAATTAAGTTTGAGGTGCGTTTCTTGGAACGTAATTATTAAAACCGTCTCATTTCAAACGTAAGTTTGTGTTATGGCTAAAGATGCCCCATTAGCGGTGAATGTTAAAGGCGCAACCATACGTGGTTATAATTTTTTTCTGTTCATAGACGTAACTACAATTTACGCCAAACGGACACCTGAAATATCATAGAAGTACAAATCTAGTAGGTGAGACTTTCAAAATGACAAGAGAAGTAATGCTTATTGCTGAGTGCGACCTGAATCGACGTTCAATGAAATTCCGAGTAGCTGTTAAATTGTGAGTGGAAGTTGGATTGATTAGTACGATTTAATCGAGTATCAAAATCATTTTTTCACAAAAAGCCAACACCTGAATAATCGACTCACTTTTAAACTCGTGGTGTATAGTTAAATTAAAAGGTTACAAAAGAAACAAAAAGAAAAAAAAGGATGAAATAAGCCTGGCACTTTTAGGGGCGACCCCGAAAGAATTAGGGGCGACTTTTTTATTCCCAACCCATATACAACGTTAAGGGATGTCCAAAAACGCGGAGAATACGTTAATGCCCTTACACAATCGGAAGCTATTTTGTTCCCGATTATAATAACGTTAATCGAAGCTTAGTAGCTATATTATACTACCGATTATATTGATTTTGTGCCAAGCGCGTATCTAGCTTCTATAACAATCGGTAGGAAAAACAACCTCACGAGACTACCGATTATAAGAGCTCCTAAATACCCAAAATTGGTGATTTCGCAAGAAAGAAATTTGGGCAACTCTATAATCTAAGCCTTATTAACTACCGATTATTCTAGTCCCCAAATTCGAAAAAAATGACATTTCGCAAAACAAAATTTAGTAACCGATAACTCAGAGGTTATTAGCTACCGATTATACTCCAACTACCTCGCAAAAAAATGTAGGTGATATTGTTATGAATTTCAAAATATTTATGAAAATCGGAAGTTTTAATTGTTGATCTAACTACCGATTATACTCCAACGGCTAGTTGTTCAAAATAAACTAGCCACTCGTAAACCACACACAATCGGTAGATAATACATATTGACAAACCTCCGATTATGTTGAAGTAACCGTTTTTTTTTAAAAAAACTAGCCGTTGGGTACTTTTTGCTATAAATAGAGACCAATCTCTACCAAACTTATTCACCCATCACATTCAATCTTCCTAAATCACCACCCATCACTTTGAATCACCAAAATGGCTACAACTCCGTTCAATAATATAGAAGATGTTGCTATTGTCGAGCACACACCACACTCACAAAGCACTCCGTTGAGGAAGCGCAATGGGTGACGAAGAACGAAGACCCAACAAGAGGGCCTTACTTTGGGATGATCAAAACACCAATGCTTGGTGGAAACGGGTGTTTAAGGTTTTTAAAGCACTAAGCGGAAATCGTTATAGGAGGACGCTCCGAATATGGGAAAGGTACGCATATTTATACAATGAATGCGCATCACTGAGAAACGAATTGAAAGCTCGTAAGGACGCTATGCCAAACGAAGACCGAATGAGTAGAGTAAGTTTGTGAATCAATAGGCCTCTTATCAAAAATTATTTATTTGGTTATGATTATTCAACAACGCTAACTTATTTAAAAATTGTTTTCCCAAGTATACTTTGGCCGGAGCCAATACGAATTAAGGTACTGGCCATGAGTTTTCGCACGAGGACCGCTACACTCTTGGAGGAAGTTGAATGGCACCGCCCAATATAATTAAACTCGTAGAGAATCCCTAGGGCGATGTATTGAACAATTTTATGTGTTTTACTTCTATTTTATTTCAACTACATGTATGTTTTTTCGATTCAATAAAATGAGTGACTTCAAATATCGGTTCAATTTTAGCCGGTGTGGAAATAAGGATTTTAGAAAAAACTCATTTAGGGGCAACCTATAATCAGAGGCTTTGGAACCTATCTTCCGTACGATTATGGCTACATCCAAATCACGAACCACATGGTTAGGCCCCGCTTTGTACCCTCTTAACCTATGGATTCTGCAAGGGTTCGATCCGGGGCTCCTTACAATCGATAGTTTATTGTTGAGTATACTACCGATTATGGTAGATTTCAAATTTCCTACAATGAATGATTTTACAAAAAACTCATTTTGGGGCAACCTATAATCGGAGGTTGGGTAACCTACTTGGCTTCCGATTATTGCAAATCCAAATCACGAACCACATGGTTATGGTCGGCTCGCACCCTCAAAACCTAGGGAATTTGGCCAATGCTCAATTTGGGGCTTCCAATAATCCAGAGGTTATAAGTAACCATTTCTACCGATTTTGGGCTACTCAACAATTCCAGAGCTAATGAGGTGGTATTACCTACCGATTAATAACCGTTTGGATGATAAAACCAAAGTCGACCTAAATTCAAATTCATTTCATTTTCTTTTCAACTTCAACTTCAACTCCTCTTCTCCTCTTTCCTTCCGATTGCAGAGAGGAAAACTCCCCCTCTCCTCGCTATACATCGTTCATCGTCGAATCGAATCATCGTCGATTATTTTCTATAAAGATGAAAGAAACGAACGTAAGAAAGCTCGAACCAAAAACGTTGCGGGTGTGACGATCCGAATATTGGATTGCATGCCCGTAATAAAGAGGTTTTAACTCACGAACCCGAAGAACACGAAGACGCGATGAAGTAGGCGATACCGATAGCCAAACTCTCGTGCAACTTCAAATGGCGCTGATTAGGGTAAGATTCTACCATTAATTTGGTTTATATTGCTTCAATTGACGAATCCATGTTTATTTTTTTTAGGTTTTCGGTTATTACCCGAATCGGTAGAGGTTAGGTATTGTTATAAACTTCCGATTGGGGTCGAACTCTTCATTTCACGAGAAAATTTGTCATATTCGGTGTTAAAAATTTTGGTATCCTACCGATTATATAACGTTTTTCATTCCTGAGGCCTAATTCAATCATAATCTAAGCTAATTGTGATTTATCCTTCCGAATAAACTAGGGAAGAACAAGTATTAGAGACGCAATAATCGGGTGAAATATTCGTAATATCTTTCCGATTGTTTAGGCTAACAACTTGATTTGTTTCTCTGGATACAAAGAGACGCATATTCTAGACATTAGTTTTGTTAGGCTTCCGATTGTGTGGAATTTGAGGGTTATGTTGAACTTTAGGTTCCGATTATTGTGTGTAGATAAACATATTCGAACACCAAAAAAGTTTATTTTGTTTCCGATTATACGTATTCTGGGAGCTTTAGGTTAATCGATACTTACGATTGTGAATAATCGGAGGCAATTTGTTAAATCAACCAACCGAATATTTAGTTTCATAACCCGTTGTACTTTTTGTTGTTGTTTAGGGATAAGCAGAGGTAAAAACATCCAAGATTCAATTGTCTCGCTAGTGCAAGGAAGGATAAAGGCGCGTAACCTGATTACCTAGTGCAAGGAGAGCTAGGATCGCTAACGCCGCTTCAAGTGGTCAAGTTGGAACTCAACAAGCAAGCCAAGAAGCTGTTCAACCTAGTGCCTCTCAATCACAACCCATCCAAGAAGTTGTTCAACCAAGTGCCTCTCAATCACAACCAATCCAAGAAGGTGTTCAACCAAGTGCCTCTCAATCACAACCAATCCAAGAAGTCGCTCAAACCAAGTGCTTCTCAATCACAACCAATCCAAGAAGGTGTTCAACCAAGTGCTCCACCATCACAAACCAGAAATTGAACAAGTAGAAGAAGTAGGACAAGCCGAAAAGAAAATCCTCCTCGAAAGAAAGCGAAACACCTTGTCCCGTATGAACTGAAGGTGAAGGATATTCTTAAGGTGTAATCCTTGGGCTTCTGGAGGATGGAGGACAATTGTTATTTGGATACAAAGAATCCCGGGGGCCGTAGAAATATATGAAATCGAGGTAATGATCGTATCCATTTTATTAACCTATTATGTTTTTCTTCGTAATACTTTTAAGGGTTGTAGTTTTAGGTTATTCTAATTTTATTTTTTAACTTGTCATGTGTTTAATAAGATCATTTCGACGCGGTTCGTTTACTCAAAGCGACCGCCGCACCAACAAAAATGCTAGATTGGCTCTTGGAGGGTGAATGTGAAAGGTTCAAGACCATTATTGCTAATTCAGTGGTTGGCCAATGTCAGTGAGAACTCAATGTTGGAACATGACCGGTGGCTATATCTAAGCCATGGAGAGACTTTATCCCGAGACCGACACCTTCCATATGCCGTTTGGGGAGATGACGATAACCCCGGATGATGTTGAGCAGATTCTTAAACTCCCGTCCATGGCAAGGGTGTTAGGGCCGAAATTCACCAAGCAGCTTGAATGGAGGAATCTTTATGATCTGACTAAGAGGTGTTTGGGTTGGGATGAAGAAACATCAACAACTGAGTTCAAAAGATGCATGAAGTATAGAACTGCATACCAACATGGGTACTGATGGATATGTTCAAGGGCACCAAGGAAAAAGAAGAGAAAGGAACTTTAATCTGACGAGCAAGTCAACCACGCGGCCACCGCATATCTCCTATGTGTATTGGGATGTGTCATTTTCCCAATACTGCTGGAAATCGGGTCGACGCCAACCTTTTACAACTTCTGGATCCTCTCGATAAAGTGCATGAGTACTCTGGGCACGGCATGCCATGCGTGGTTGATGGAAGAGTTGAGAAAGGCGTCGAGGGTTGGAATTAGCCAAGTGGCCGGAACGTGAGTCTCAAGCATGTATTGTTTATTAACTCCACATACTTGGTTATTTTTTTATTTTTTTATACTATCAAGAATCAATTTCCTAATACTTGCAAAAATGACATTATAGACTTAGATCTACTACCACTTCCCTATCTTGGAATCGCCATTGAAAACCCGGCGTGGGGAGAAAGGTGACCCTATAGAAGAAAGTACGTCTTAGATGACAACCTATCTAGGACGAAGGAGCATCGTTGATTCGTTTGAGGGAGATTTTGGACTCACTTAAAGCCCAAGACGTATGCTTTGATCCATACAAGGAAGACCGAGCCATCCGGACATATCGCGGGCCTGGGTCCGATTTGGCACTTTATTTTGGACCGTTGTGGCACCCCACGGGGATATGTGATGTACAATGCCTCAAGGGTGATGCGACAACACCGCTTTGTACAAGGTATACCAAAGGAGGAAATCCATGGCAATTTCACTTTGGTTCGGGAGCAATGCAAGTCCGATAAAGATTCATCACAGGTGGTTCACAAGGGTTCACCATCCTGTCAATTCCATTGGGATAGAAGGGCGCATTACTTGATCAACCAAGGAAGGGCAGCCAACCAAGGTTTTGAAAATGCTCCCAACTACATGGATTGGTACCGCAATGTTTCTCATGTTCGTGTAATCCGTGATCTTAAAGTAAAGCCAGCTTCGTACAAGAGTATCCCGAAAGAGAAGCTCGCGGGTTTTGATAGATTGGTACGTATTGTTTTGTTAATTTAGTTTAATATTATGGGTCAAAATATAGTAATAACCGTTTGATGGTATGCTATGTTTTAAAATGGATGAACAGTTCAAGCGTTTGTCGAAATGGTGCACTGATTGTATAAAGGCCGGAAAGCCTGCTTCAATTGAGAAGATAAAAGACCACAAACAGCTTGATTGACAACGTTGACAATGAGGAGTATGCATCTCGGCCGGTGGGAAAAATTGCAAAAGAAACCCGCAACCAAGGTGAACAAAGAACTCGGGCTTCATCAAGCACTCAAGTTGATGAAACCCATGATGATGCTGGTCCAAGTCAGAGCTAATAAAAATCGCAAAGTCAAAGCAAATAGGAACAAGTGAACTCCCTGTTGTAAACTCGATGTTTTTCGTTAACTTTATGGATAACTTTGTTTATGTTGGTTATGTCGGATTATGTCGTTTTCAAAGATTGTGTCGGAATATTAGTTGTTTCGTTATGGATTAAGAATAGTTATTTTACACATTTTATGCATTTAACGATGACTGCAAGCTTAATCACATGAAGAGACATGAAAGTGTTGAATTTTGGAACACAATCGGAAGATAGGTTTATATATTAACCTACCGATTCGGGGATGTTCCATTTTAGTCGAACTGGTAGGGGTTATACGTTATTAACCTACCGATTCTCGGGATTGTGCAAAATATTTTGTTAACCTGAGGATTGCTAATATACTTTGCTCTCCGATTATCATGTGTAAAGAAAACCCGTCTTCCGTATCCAAACAACACCACAACCTAAGGTAAATGTGCACCTTAACTTCCGAATAACAATAATCGGTTGGTTTATTTGTAATGTTCCTTCCGATCGTTATAAGTAAAAAAAATTTGTTCTCTCAGAATTAACCAACACCATATTCTAAAGTAATTGAGCGCATTTACTACCGAATATTTGTAATCGGATGTTTGTGGTTTCGTTAATGTCCGATTATTATACTAAAAACAACTATGGTTTCGTAACCAAACAACACCATAATCGGAGGGTCCTGTAATATATTGAACTCCCGATTATGGTCGCATCCAAATCACGAACCACATGGTTATGCCGGCTCGTACACTCAAAACCTATGGAATTTGGCAAGGGTTCGATGTGGGAGGCTCTTATACCTGTGAGGTTGTGAAGTTGTTCACCCTTACCGATTATGGTAGATTTCAAAATTCATCACATGAATGATTTTAGAAAAACTCATTTTGGGGCAACCCATAATGGGATGGGTTGGTAATATATTTAACTCCCGATTATGGCCGCATCCAAAACACGAACCAAGTGGTTATGGCTGGCCAGTGCACTCAAAACCCATGAAATATGGCAAAGGTTGGATCCGGGCTCGTTATAATCTCCATGTTATATAATAATATACCCTACCGATTATGGTGGATTTCAAAATTCATTACGTGAAGGATTTTAGAAAAAACTAAATTTGGGGCAACTTATAATCAGTAGTTTATGTAACATATTATACTTCCGATTATGGCTACATCCACACTTCAAGCCAAGTGGTTATGGTTGGCTCGCACCCTCAAAACCTATGGAATTTGGCCAAGGTCGAATACGGAGCTTTTATAATCGTAGTCTTATAAGTTGGATAAGCTACCGATTATAAAGGGGATTATTAGCCTAAGTATCAACACAACAATCCAGAGGTATAGTTTCATTTTAACCTACCGATTGCATGTTTACCTACCGATTATGGTGTTGGCTACCGATTATATAAGGGCATATTGGCCATTTCGAAAAATCGAAGATAAGGGTTAGCTTAGATTTACGTTTTGGGTGACCTTTTTTGTCTTTTAAGTGTCGCCCTAATTCTTTCGGGTCGCCCCTAAAAGTGCCAGTGGAAATAAGGTGGAGAATGATTACAAATCAAGCACTCCTTGCAAATCTTGCATGGAGAATGATTGAGCAACATGATGCCCCCTGGGATAAAATCGTTAGTGGTAAATATTTTGATGGAAAATATCCTTTGATTGATGTTTTTCCAGAAAGTGCTCTTGCATATGGACTGATATTTGCACGGGTCTAGAAATTATTAGGAGAAATTATGTCATAAAAGTTGGTACTGGTCAGAGTGTTCACATATGGAAACATAATTGGATACCAAACCTACCCGGTCCTCCTAGCTCCCCTTATCTTCTTCAAATATGACTTTTGTTAACCAATTAATTGACCAGAATGTAAACAATTGGAATTTTGAAACTCTACATGCTTTATTTGACCAACAAACTGTGACAGCTTCAAAATCGTATATAACTTTTGAGCAATCTTGCAATGGCCTTATTCTTTGCAACATTATTGATGGTCCTCACACACCACCTTATTATGTCATATGTAATCCGTCCATGAAGCACTGCAAAACGCTTCCTTCACCTCCATTAAGAAAAACTGGTGTAACTCGTCTACTTGGTGCTACTATAGCTTTCGATCCTGTGAAATCAAGTTACTATGAAGTTTTAGGTGTCTGCAATATAGGTACAGACAAAGATATTATCTATCAGATTGAAATCTACTCTTCCAAGACAGACTCTTGGAGAGCAGCAGGAAATCCCTTTTCTTTCTCTGCAAAATATGTATTATGGGTATCCGGTGTGTATTTGAACGGTTCAGTGCACTGGGTCGACCACACGTCGGCAACCCTCCATTATTTTGATATTGACTGTGGATTAATGAAAACAATTGCAATGCCAACGCAGCCTTACCGACTTGGAGTTGATGATCGTAGGGTCCGTAGAGAAATTGTTTACTTTAGGGAGTGCAGGGGGCATATTCATCTTATGGAGATGCGCCAGGATTTGGAACAACGCCAGCCGTACCCCCGTTTTGACATTTGGGAGATGCGTATGGACTATACGGGATGGAATGTCAAGTATGTTGATCTTAATCCAATAGAAACTATTTATCCCGGCCTTGTAGCAGATAGATTTTCCTTTTATATTTTTGAATTCCATGTGCTGCTTGTTGAGGAAGGCGAAGATTCAGCAAGGTTGATACAAATTATAGGGAAGGAAAAGGCAATATCAATATTTGATCTTAAGAATAAGAGTTTAAAGAAAATGTATGAGTTCAATCCGGCTGTTTCGATAGAGGGATTTGAATATATGGAAACACTTGCTCATGTCTGAGTATTGCTTTCAAGCAGCCAGACACGTTTATATATTGAACTGCCAGGCATTTCAGCTTTTTATATAATTTTTTCAGCTGTAAGTTAGTTTCTTATTAATAGTTCTCCTGATAACCTAATTTTGGATTAATTTGACAAATAATAAAGACGGCACTGCTTTTTCTTCACATTAATAGTGATGACGATAATGATATTAGCTATCTTGTATTTTCCATGATACTATGGTACGATAACAATGGCGATGAGGGTGATTCTCTAGTGTGTATTTGCATAGGCCACGACCTGCAAGGTAGTCCTGTCAATGTTGGGCCCATAGTACCACCAAGTGTTGGGGCAAGTTGTCATGCAGTACGTTCAATGCGTGATAGTTGGCATGAAATATGAAAGAAATGTATTTTTGGAAACAGAATTTATGGGAATCAAAGACATGTGTCAATATATTATTTGTCCCCCATGCCCCTTCGGATTTTTCCCCATCAAAAATTTTCTCGAAAATCGAAAACCAAAACTAAAAACTAGCAGGGAAAGCAGAAACTGACGAGAAAGATCGATACAAACTAGGGTTAAAGATTGATCTGCTTCAAACGAGTTCAGGCGGCTAGGGTTTTCAGACGGTTTTATGGTTTATGTTCGCGTAATTAAGTTTGAGCTGCGTTTGTTGGAACGTAATTATTAAAGGCTCTTCTTCTATATACCCCTAAAAATACTAATGGTACCCCTTTATCTTCATACCCACAAAACTTTTCTTTCTACCCATCAATTTTTTTAAATTTGTATACCCCAATGATTATTTTCTTTCTAGCATCAACAAAACACAAACCCAATGATTATTTTCTCCTTCGAATGTCTCTTTACAGATCTGAGAAGAAAACCTTACAAACATACCTAATTACACAATTCTGATGCGAGATTTTGATACGAATAATGATGAAGATGGATAGAATCGTATAAAAAAAAAATCGTAAGCACTAATGATTAGACAAGCATCTGTAAATTAATTTTTCATGTTGATAGAAAAATGATGCTAGCTACGAAATCAGAACTCCTCAAATGTTATCTAAGCACCATCAGAGTAAGACAAATCAAAATTTCTCATTACAAGCGTTCACTGGTGATTGTTTATATGATTTCCATTACACTTTCGTCCAGTCCTTGATTCAACTCTTGATAAGTTTGGATTTTGTTAACTTTCGTTTCGATGCAACCCATCTATTAACTTCCTCTTGGACGGAAGCTACCAAACATATCAAGGGTCATTTCGTGATCATATCATTAGGAACTTTGCTTCCCATAAGTTCCGAAATCTTTCCCCAAGACTTTTCGATAGGAAATTTTACAAGGATGTTTTTTTTTCTTACTTTCATTGTTAGGGTTTTGGCTTACCTTCGAAATCCAAAGAAAAAGTTTTTCGATTACAGATTATGTTAACTGGTTTGATGCTGAATTAGGGACAATCAAATTATGTTAACTGGTTTCATATTAACTGATTTAGGTTAGGTATGCTGAGCAGCCCGAGAAACATTTACAGAAATATGTAAGAAACAAAACAAAAGGAATCGCACTACAAATTTGTCGTTGATTACATATTTAAACACAAAATTGGTTAAAAAGACCAAAATCAATAATTCCAGGGTGAAAAAAACATTTAGATTTTGATACAGTTTAAATGGACAAAAATATAAAAAATAGCCAGGATGTAACCAGTTTCATCCTACCCATTTTCAAATTCTTTTTCTTATTTTTAATTTACATCAGGATGCATCCAGTTTCATCCTCGCTATTTTTTAAGTTTAAGCCAGGATGAATCCAGTTTCATCCTTGCTATTTTTTTTTGTCCATTTCACCCATAATAATTTTTACTCGTCCATTTGAACAGTGTTTAAAAAAATTTTGGAAAAATGACCCATTTTCCGTTTTAATTTCCTAATCCGGTTTCATTGGGTTTATAAGCCATCGGTATTTACTTGTATATAATTCAGGGGAGGGGTAGGTGTATAAACTTTTTCACTTTTTTTCTTAATTTTTCTAGTAACTGATTTCTAACTACTTTCTCAACTAACACGGGGTATCGTTATCATTTTTAGGGGTATATAAAGGAAGAGGCTTATTAAAACCGTCTCATTTCAAACGTAAGTTGGTGTTATGGCTAAAGATGCCCCATTAGCGGTGAATGTTAAAGGCGCAACCATACGTGGTTATAATTTTGTCTGTTCATAGACGTAACTGCAATTTACGCCAAACGGACACCTGAAATATCATAGAAGTACAAATCTAGCAGGTGAGACTTTCAAAATGACGAGAGAAGTAATGCTTATTGCTGAGTGCGAAATGAATCAGACGCTCAATGAAATTCCGAGTAGCTGTTAAATTGTGAGTGGAAGTTGGATTGATCAATCGGGACTAACGATTTTTTTTTGTTAGTATGATTTAATGGAGTATCAAAATCATTTTCTGACAAAAAGCCAACACCTGAATAATCGACTCACTTTTAAACTCGTGGTGAACAGTTAAATTACAAAAGGAAAAAAAAAAAAAAAAAGGATGAAATTAGGTGGAGAATGATTATAAATCAAGCACTCCTTGCAAAACTTGCATGGAGAATGATTGAGCAACAGGATTCCCCCCTTGGGATAAAATCGTTAGTGTAAATATTTTGATGGAAAAAATCCTCTTAATTGATGTTTTTCCAGAAATGGCTCTTGGATATGGACTGATATTTTTATAGGTCTAGAAATATTTATTAGGAGAAGTTATGTCACAGAAGTTGGTACTAGTGAGAGTGTTCACATTTGGAATTATAGTTGGATACCAAACCTGCATGGTCCTCCTAGCTCCCCCTTATCTTCTTCAAATATGATTTTTGTTAACCAATTAATTGACCGGAAAATGCAAATAACAATTGGAATTTTGAAACTCTGCATGCTTTGTTTGACCAACAAATTGTGAATGCTACAAGTAACATTAGAATTCCAATGTATGGGAATGATAAAATAAGATGGAGATCGACCTGCTGCTCATGGTGTTTTTTCTGTGAAAATAGCCTATCGAGTCATACTAGATGAACAGCTAAGAAGTAATCATATTAAGAACAATTTGAATAAAACTAGAAATCCTTTTGAAAATATAAGCTACCACCGATGATACATCGTTTTTTGTGGAAATGTCTTCATAATTGTGTGCCTGTGAAGGAGAGATTGGCCAGGTTCTCTAGACATCGAGATACAAATTGTGTTATGTGTTGCAATAGGGGATGAATCTTTACACCATTTGTTTGTTGCTTGTGTTGAACAAGAAGAATTTGGGCAGGTATTAACAATCAAATTCATGCAGGTTTTGGATCTCAAATTTTATATGACTGACTATGTGGTGCATTTAGTATACAAAATTCTAACTTGCAGGTGAAAAAATAAAAAAATTGAAATAATAGGCTATATTATTTGGCACATATGAAAATACACGTGGTCTAAACTTTTTGATAACGTGCAGGTCAAACTAGATTCCATTATATGAAATATTAAATTAAGTGATATCATATCCTTAAACATTAGACCTTTTTATACTGGTAGTACCAGTGTTGAAACAGTGCCAAGATGGAAATGCTTAGAGCACTTAATAGATAAGATCACTTTTGATGCATCTCTCATATTATAGGTACCGGATATTCTGGAATTGGACTAATATGTAGAATAAATACAGGTGAGTGCAATGGAATACGAGGACAGCCAGCAAAAGCTCTTGACCCATAACAAGCTGAAGCAAAGGCGTTGTTGGGAGCGGTAATGTGCAGAAGAGATAAGGAAAAGAAGGATACGTTGAACCAAAAATTCAAAAACATGGAGGCTAGTGGATGTTTTCATCCCTTTTGCACAGATTGTGTTGCTAAGTATATCGAGTCGAAAGTGATTCACGACAATATGTCGGTTATAAAATGCCCTAATACGAGCTGCTCCGTTCTCATGGATGCATTATCTTGTCGTTCGATCCTCCCTAGAAAAGTATTCGAGAAGTGGTGTCGTGTTCTTTGCGAGTCTGCTGTACTTTTGGATGCGTCAAAAGGTGGGTTTGTGCATGGAAGATGTTTTTGCCCAAACCGCAAGTGTTCTGAATTGGTTCTGAATGAGTGTGTGGAAACTAAGTCTATGGTAAAACGATCAGACTGTCCAAACTGCAAGGAAATATTTTGTTTTAGTTGCATGGTTCCATGGAAAGAAAACCATCGATGTCGTCAAACAAACAACACAGCGATTGATATTGATATGGATAGAAACGATGTTTTGTTCATGGAGATGATTAAACGAAAGAAATTGGTGCGATGCCCAAATTGCAACATTTGCGTTCAAAATGTTCAGAAGGATGATTATTATTGCAGCCGCATCTATTGCAGGTTCTTTCATCTTTCGATATCTTTATAACAACTATTGACTCGTCTGACACATTATAATTTTCTTGGATTAACTTTTTTTGGTGTTTGGTTTTGTTTATGTTTACAGATGTGGAAGAGAATTCTGTTATGATTGCCGAGAATGGCCTTGTGTATGCAAACAAGAACGGTTAACCTGTTGGGCACGTTTAACATGTCTGTTGGTCTTCGCAGTTCTTATAGGCATCATCTTGTTGATCGATTTGATTTCCTAGTTCGCAGGAATGATCATTAGTGTGTAGATTTGCTTAATGTTTTGAATGCTAGCTCTTAATAATGTGATGGTTAATTTGTTCTGGTGCATGGTGATCTGCTACCAAATTGCAATCTTTGTAGAGACTTGTTCTCAGACTCGCATGCATGATGCTATAGTGTCATATTGACAGCAACAATGTTCATGATCATTTTTTCCACGTCTTCTGCAAAAAAAATGCCGACCTCCATTGCTATAGTGTCACAAGCAACAATGCAACCAACAATGTTCATGATCTTTTAATCGTATATTACTAATCATCTCTTTACATTTATTGTGTGCACTTGAACCATACAGTTGAATGATCATCAAACTAGATAGCTTATTATACCTGATCATATATGTATCATTAAAAGTTGATGGGCTTTACTTTGTACCACAACACACAACCGCGACTATCAAATGAAAAGATTATAAATATAATTCAATTAAGATACCGGTATTCCTTGTCTTCACTCGCATCTCCCAAGACACTTTCCCATCAAACCAAACTCTCCTCCCAAAATGACCTGTAAGGCTGTAACGCTGTCTAGTCTCTTCATTGTCAGTATGCAGGTGTACTTCAACAAAGGTATATAAATACGAATGAATGACCCTCTTCCTAGTTAGATAATGTGGGTGTACATGACCCTCATCATCTTTCGTGAAACACCCAGTACCAGTAGTACCTGCACTACATCTTCACCCACCGCTCTAACTCTCTCATTCCCATCAAATCAATATCTCCTCCCAATAACCTATCTCTAACACTGTCCACAGCACAGCACAGTTCACAGAACAAGGAAGAAAGTGACCCACTTCCTAGTACTCACTCGTTCACTTACACATACTGATACCCTCTTCTTCCTACCTTAATAATTAGATAATGTGGGTCTACAAGACCCTCATCAAAGATAACACTAAATACCGATAGATCATTCCATCATCATCATCCATGGCATTTGATAATGTACCTGCACTGCATTGTCACTGCTCAAAAAAAAAAAAAGACCCATCTGCCTGCAAATTCCTTTAACACACTGACTGCATCAACAAAAGCAAAACAATCACAGAAACGGAAACTAATGAGTTGTCTTGTCCTCATTAACAACAAATACCCACTCTTTTATATCAAAATAAAAACTCATCCTCTCCCTCTGAAATCTGAATCCCAACACCACATCTCACTCTCAATCAGAAAGAAAGAGAAAAAACCTCCATTAAAATGTCTATTGTTCATTTCAGTAACAAATCACTCAAAAGAAAATCTAGTACTACTACTACAAATCCTTCATCTTCATCACCTGTGAGAATGTCATCGCCCGGCGGTTATCATCATCATAGATCTACTCTTGATTTCTACCTCAGCAATGAATACAAAAGTTCAAGAGAGGATCTCTTCAGAGCGATTCCCCAGAATCCTCATTATAAACCTCTAGATAACTACTGTGAAGGTATTCGCGAAGGTATCAAGATAGGGTTAGATGAAGCCTTCATCAACGTTGCACAGAAACTTGTCAACTTGGGTAGTAATCCAACTGAGTTATCAAGAGATGAGGTACAGGAGGAGTTTGTTGCAGCATTATCAGAACTGGAGGAAATGGGATACGATTGTGCTAAGCTATGGGAAAGATTTGATACCTTAAGAGCACTTTCAGCACGAGAGCAGGCAGCTAAAAGGAACATAGAGGAAACTATTTCAATCAAGGGAGATAGACAAGTTAAAGCAGCTTTCACAGACGATAAGATTTTTCAGTTGGAATCCGAATTGGAGAAGCTGGAAGCAGCTTGGAAGACCCAGGAGGAAGAAATCGAAGCCTTGGTGTCTAGGAGTTACTTTGAAGAAAGGGAAAGTATCTTGCAGAGATTCAGATCTGCTGCAGCAGATCCATGGGAGCAGTAGTAATAGCATCACACACCAAATGGGGTTTTGGTAAAGCTAATTGTGGTCTTTAATTTCTTAGTTGTGTAAAGAAAGTAGTTTAAATTTGGGGATTCTGTAAAATGGACCAACTTTCATGGAGTTTTAAAAAATTTCTTTTGTGATTTGTTTTAGTGGAGTATTAAAAATAATTATTTGTATTAGCCCTTAGGCCTTAACTGACATTATTTATACAGCACTATGAAATTGCTGTTGGTAGGTGTTAAGATTGTCAGGATATTATGATATCTTGGCAGTTATGTTGTGTATATCTTGTTTCCATGTGTTGTAAGATCGTATAAGATCATATATTGTATATCTTTTCCTTTCCTTATCTGTAGATGTACAACTTGTATATATGAGGCGATTGCCCATTGTACATTGAGAAAGATTATTCTTCACAACCAATCTAGTTTCCCTCTGATGTGCATGTTCTATCATGGCATCAGAGCTAGGTAAGATCTGAGAATCCACTCTTCTACTGCATAAACCTTTGAAACAAACATCTTCCAGTAAACCATTGTCTTGTGTCTCTTAGTCTGTTTTTCTCCTTTCAAAGTTTGAAACCCTAAATCCGTAAAAACTAGTTATCTCGTTATCCTAAAGTCTCGTGAACATGTCTAGAGAAGATTTTCACTGACATCACGATTAGATGGAACAAACTATAGTCACTGGTCTTTTCTTATGAAGAGCTTTCTCAAGGGAAGAAGCATGTGGAAATATGTAGATGGAACAGAAAAGGCTCCAACAAAGAAGCACCTCTCTCGTGTCAAAGACAAAGAAGATACATCGATTGAAGCCAAAGAAACTTGGGAAATTAACAATCATAAGATCCTCACATGGATTAGTAACACAGGTGATCACCTCGATCAAGTATGCAACTCACCGACTTGAAGTCGCCAAGGAGGCATGGGATTTTCTACAGTAAAAGGTATACACAAATCAACTTTGCTCATCGATATAAACTTGAACAAGATATTCGTGCTATGAAACAAAATGATCAATCGATTTCGACTTCCACTCGAGATGTCTTTGATTTGGAATCAACTGCTCTTATGGAACCAAAATGGACTCGTTGATTTGGCGTTATGGGAGAAACATAGAGAAGAAACACGGCTAGTCCAACTATTGATGGC
This sequence comes from Papaver armeniacum, assembly GCA_023531295.1. Lineage (NCBI taxonomy): Eukaryota > Viridiplantae > Streptophyta > Magnoliopsida > Ranunculales > Papaveraceae > Papaver > Papaver armeniacum. The sequence continues at coordinate 33,365 of JAJJWW010004961.1, forward strand.
ATTAAGAGAAGAGTTTGAAGTCAGAGAGGTGCTATTCTTCATCGTTCACCCTTACCAACTGTTGAAGTCGCCTTGTCTCGAACTTATTGTCAAGAAACGCGCAAACGATCAAGCCGAGATCTCGTGAGTATTTGCAATGCCATCCAATCGACCAAACTTCAACAATCGGAGAAACAGCTTTTCCTACGCCCATGCCATCAACACAACGTGACTTGTCTCAGTTCAATGTCACAATTGTAAAAGCTTGGCCACCTAGCAAGGAGTTGCACAGCTTCCACCGCCGATTGCACCACCAGATACACCTCAACACAATGCAATTACCGCAAAGAACTTGGACACTCTACGAGAAACCGCACTTCTCCATCATCCAAACATGAGAAGGATGAATTCCAATAGATTCAGGTGGTCCAACCAGATTTGTCGGCAAAGATAAGAGACCATATATTGGGTCGGCTCCTCTCCATCAAGACAAATAGTACCAACTATCAGGATAGTAGCTATGATTCAACACCATCTCGTGCTAAACCTTGTTGAGATACAAGAGATGATCAAACAAGCACTCGCATTGGGTAACACTAATACAAATTTGCTTCTCATTTTTTCTCGCTCCATCGTATTTTCTTTCTTTGGTTGGTACCTAGATTCTGAGCATCAAACCATATGACATATAACTCAAAAGCTTTCGATAGTCTTTATCCAGTTATAACTCCTAAAATACACATTGCTGGTGGGTCAACTGTCACTGCTAATCATATTGGTTTGGTGAAGGATTCAAGTGATATATGTGTTCCAGATGTGTTACTTGTACCTAAGATTACAATGAATCTTATTTCTATTGGTCACCTATGTGATCAAGGTTTTTACACATTCTTCTACTCTAATGGTTGTGTTGTACAGATCTCAAAACAGGGAAGCTAGTTGGGATAGGCCGTAGAGTTGGTCGACTATATCTCCTTCAAACTCTAGTCATTCCACCAAAGCCCGAGTAAATCATGTTATTGTCGCTACAACTACTTCATCTTGCTCCACTTCTCCATTTATGTCTTGGCATTCTAGATTAGGTCATGTTTCCTTTCCCCGTCTTTCGTATATGATCAATAAAGGCTTGTTAGAGATACTCGATTAGAGAAAGAGCCCAAATGCATCTCTTTGTAAACCGGCAAAACAACCAAAAGACTTTCTTTCAGTTCTAGCACTTCTATATCCACCGAACCCTTTGCCCTTATTCATTCTCGACGTCTGGGGTAAATCTCCAGTTGTGTCAAAAGGAGGAGCTTTATATTATGTTAGCTTTATTGATGACTATTCTCGTTATACATGGGTTTATCTATTCAGTTCTAAAGCAGATTTTCTTAAATTATATGTTGATTTCTCAACCATGATAAAAACCCAGTTTAGCAAAGTAATCAAAGTCTTTCGTGCTGATCAAGGTGGAGAATACATCTCCAATCCTTTTAGAGAATTTCTCAAATCTCAGGAAACCATTCTCCAATTATCCTGTACAGAAACTCCAGAGAAAAATGGATTTGCTGAACGAAAGCATCGACATATCATAGAGACTAGAACCCAACCGATTTGCACGTCCCATCAAATTTCGGGGAGAATCCCCTTACCGCATTTACACCATAAATCGTGTTCCAACATCTATCATAGGAGGGATATCACCATATGAGTGCTTATATGGTAAGAAACCAAACTATTTCGAGCTTAAAGTTTTTGGTTCTACATGCTTTGTGGTTTCTTCCTTAACGTGAACGACACAAACTTGGTCAAAAGAATGTGTTGTGTGTCTTTCTTGGATATGGTATTGAACAAAAAGGATACCGTTGTTATGATCCTATCAATAGAAAACTTCGTATCTCTCGTCATGTCACATTCTGGGAGAAAATCCCATTTTGGTCTCTTCCCAGTTCCAAGTCATCATGTTTTGAGTCTTTCACCTATGTTGATCCCTTTCCTAGTGAATCTAGTGGTACTTCGTGCCTACTCCCCGAGAATCCATCTTCCTCGCTTATTGAAGATCAAATATCTACCGAGTCCGACCACTCTATGACACCCGACAATACGAACCGGTAAGAGATCCCGAACCTAACAATGATATTTTACCACCAGAACCGAAGGCCACCGCTAAGTTTGCAGATTATCATTGCTCTTTATCATCCATTATGTCTTTCTATGAGCCAAAGACTTACAGAGAAGCAAAGAATGATACCGTAATGGCAAGATTCGATGAAAGATGAACCGATCGCTCATAGAGAGGCCGGTACATGGGATATGGTAGATCTCCCACCAGGGAAATCAGCTTGTAGGCAAGCAAATGGGTCTACAAAGTTAAAACCAAGTCAGACGGTAACAAAGAACGATGCAAGTCCCGTGTAGTTGCTCAAGGGTATACGCAAGAATATGGCATTGATTATGAGGAGACATTTGCTCCGTAGCTCGAATGGTAACAAAGACGTACTCTTATTGCCGTTTGCCGCTCGTCAATGGGATCTTCATCAAATGGATGTGAAAAACGCCTTCCTTCATGGTGAATTACAAGAAGAAGTGTATATGAAACCTCCTCCTGGATTGCCTCATGCTCCAAATCAAGTATGCAAACTTCGTAAAGCTCTTTATGGCCTCAAACAAGCCCCTCGGGCCTGGTTTGAGAAGTTCAAAGACTGCAATTCTCAAATATGGTTTTGCGCAAAGCTACTATGACTCAAAGAATGTTTACTAGGAAATCAGACAAAGGTGTTGTGATTCTTCTCTTATATGTGGACGACATGGTCATTACTGGCAGTGATATAGATGGAATCAGTGACCTCAAAATCTATCTAAGTACATGCTTTCAGATGAAAGACCTTGGGTTTTTGAGTTATTTTCTTGGGATTGAGGTGGGTAAGTCTGACAATGGATACTTTATATCTCAAGTAAAGTATGCTTCAGAAATAATTCAACGTGCTGGAATCACAGATGCTAAGATCGTAGACACTCCTCTTGAAGTGAATGTGAGACATAGTCCAACGATGGGACTATCTTGCCCAACGCAACTCTATATTGTGCAACTGGTAAAGGGCCTAAACTATTTAACTATTACTCGACCCGATATAAGTCATGCAAGCTTCACATTGTGAGTCGGCTCATGTTGCTCCTGTCTACACACTTTGCTGCAGCTTCTTAGAATCTTACGCTATCCGAAAGGAAGTCCGTATCAAGGTTTGCGCTTACATCTAAGTCGATCTAGTCCTTCGAGCTTATTCGATTCCGACTGGCAAAGAGATGTCACCGATAAGATCCATCACAGGGTATTGTGTATTTTTGGGAGACTCTCTTATATCTTGAGAAGTAAGAAACAGACGCTTGTTTCTCGCTCAAGTGCAAAGGAATATCGAGCTCTAGCTCACACTACATCCGAGATCATATGGTTACGTTGGCTTCTTGGTGACATGTGTGTTGACATTCATCATCCTACACATCTATTTTGTGACAATAAAGCGGCTATACAGATCACTCATAATGATGTTTTCCATGAACGAACAAACATATAGAAATCGACTGCCATTTCACGAGACACCATTACAAGCAAGGTACAATAGATCTTTCTCATGTCAAGTCTGAATTACAACTTGCGCATCTCTTTACAAAGACTCATCCGCTAGTCGATTAGCTTTACGATATCCGCACTCAAGATGAGTGCCACACCACCTTGAGTCCGAGGGGGTGTTAAGATTGTCGTGGATATTATGATATCTTGGGATTATGTTGTGTATATCTTGTTTCCATGTGTTGTAAGATCGTATAAGATCATATATTGTATATCTTTTCCTTTCCTTATCTCGTAGATGTACAACTTGTATATATGAGGCGATTGCCCATTGAGGAATACATTGAGAAAGATTATTCTTCACAACCAATCTAGTTTCCCTCTGATGTGCATGTTCTATCAGTAGGGAGACATTTTACCATGTAAATTAAACATCTAAATCCCATAATACACAAAACAACTAGATAGTGCTTCATGTATTCATCGTTCTTGCTCGAATAAGGCCCCTTAAGATATTGCATTGTATTTCAAGAAAGCTCCGCATGGAAAGCAAAAGCAAAACATAGTGTCTCGTATGATGAGTGATCACCGCATTTCTATGTTGGAGGTGTAAGAATTTGCTTTGGGGCAAAAGAAATCTTTTTTAGGGGTGCAAAGAAGCAAAATTAGGCTTGTAAATCAAATTAATTTTCAAAACGGGCTTAAATTAGGCTTTGGAGCCAGGTGCACGCTTTGGAGCTAGGTGCACCGGGTGTAAGTGCGTACTGTTGCACTTAGCTGGCTCCGCTCCAGCCACCGGGTCTCCTCTACCATTTTAGTCCCAACTTTCAAAAATGGGCCCTTGTTTTAATATATATATACGGGCTTAAAAATACCTTTCGTTCTTTTAATCCCATCTCCACTTGTTTTGTCGTTGGCCCTTTATCTCCGATTATATCTCATTATCATTCTGAAGTCTCCCATTTTCAGAGTTTTGATTGTTTGCCGCTTTTTGTTTACCAACCTTGATATATAACTGGGGAAAAGGGTTTATTAGGTCTTGGTTTCATACATATTGAAAGGATTAGTTATCAACAAACAGTCCTAAAACACCTTATAGAGATTATAAAGAGTTAAACAATTATGACGTCCCAAAATGAGCTAGTTAACAGGTAATAAAAGAACTAGTGTTAGTGAATTAAATTGTCTCAAGGAAAATTGGAAATCAACCCTTTGCATGGAAATTTGCATGAAAATCTAACACTTCTTTGTGTAACTACTAACTAATAGATATTCAATCAACTACAGTGGGTTGTTCTTCATCTATTTCGGGCCCTCCAAATTTTGGGACAAGGGTGTAGACCATCTCCCCCAATGCCTAAGACGACCCTGGTGATCAGATGGCTGTGGTGCATTCTCATAAATTAAAACTTATGGTTGTTACGGGAATGTTTAAGATACGGACAGAAAATCCCGACAATTATCCCGCAAGACAGGGTGATCGGATCCCATTCTAACCTTTTATACCCTAGATGCTAGAACCGCTACCCAACTACCACACGATCCCTTATCGGGATGATTCATCCGAATGTTTTGTCGGTCAGTGTAGCACTTCTCTGGTTGTTACCCATTGTAAGTAGTTGTTGAAATACATTTTCAAAACACACCATTGGGACAAGATATTTTTAATGAAAAGACTATAAATATAATTTAATTTAGATAGTGGAAGTCATTATCAATTTTTATCCAAAAAAGTTTTATTTATTCATTGATTTCATGATGTATCATGTGCTAGTGAGACCTATCTTCCTTATTTGGATAGAGGTGACATGTGCAAATACAACTACTACATAACCTCATTTAATAATCAAGGTAGTGGCAGTCATTATCAACTTTATTAAAGATAAATCAGTAATTTAAAATAAGTTTTATCATGTGCTAGTGGGACCGTTTCCTTAGTTGGATGGGGAGAGTGACAACCATCAAGTAATAATAAGCAAACTTACATGCAAAGCCAACTACTAGAAAGTAAGAATCTAGCGAACCCTTTTCCCCCATTTGGATAGAGTTAGTGATAAACAATAAACAATCCTAACTTTAAAAAAAAAAAAAATTGATGAAACAACTTTAGATGATGAAGATCAAATTTATCAAAAAAAACAAAAATTCTTCACGGACCGCATGAGTAAACAATGCGGAAACTATCATCTCACAAAAAAATTTTGGGTGGGGCCCTAAATTGGCCCCTTGCTAACACCCAAAAGGATGGGACCCGCCCCATGTGAAGAGGTAGTTTTTGTGTGGATGTTTTAGTGTGTAGAATTACTCCAAAGAAAAAGATATTATTCATTCAAATCAACTTTTATCATGTGGTGGTAGGACTTATCTTCCCACTAGCACATGATAAAACAAGCAACTTTGAATGTAAAGCTACCTGTCATTCACAATAAGAATTCTTAATATGTAAGAAAAGGGTGTCATTGTCAACTTTACAAGGAAAACTTATTGATTGATTTAAAACTAGTTTTATCGTATGCTAGTAGGACCAATTTTTCATCATTTGGATAAAGATAGTGACAAGTAATAAACAATCTTAAATAAAAGCCAACTACAATGTAAAGTTAGATAAAAATAAATGAAATGTAAGTTGGCCTATGCTTTAGCCCTTGGCATGATCAATTGACTAGTCAATAGCAATCAAGAGTAATGGTGGTAATACGTTGTAGCTGTGGTGAATGTGGATGTTGGTCAGCAGTGATTGTCATCGTATAATTTTACGTTGTGACGACATTTTAAATCATACAGATAGCATGTTTGATAAGTAGAAGCAAAATATGTATATGTTTTTTTTTTAATTGTTAAAATTTATTTTGAAATTTAGTTTCTGATCTAATATGAAAACTATGTCACAAGATTTGCACCAATTTTTCTTTACAATCCAAAAGACAATGAATTTGAAGCCAATACTTTGGAGATACGTTCTTCTTATGAAATTCGACAATCCTACAAAAAGTGAACACAATCTGCAACACATAACACCACCATCTATGACTTTGAAAACCAACCGTTAAAAATTAATGTTTGAAATTAAAATTGGTAAATGGTGAGGTTTGGTATCTCCAATCGGGCTAATATTTTGTAGGAATCTATAGTTTCATAAGAGGAACGCATCATCAAAATATTATCTTCAAACTCATTATCGTTTGGACTATCAAGAAAAATTGGTGCAAATCTTTTAAGATAGTGTCCATATAACGTTGTCCATATATTCTCCCTCAATAAGTTTATAATGTGATAATGGAACATACTTCCATTGTTTGTAGTACATAGATAGGTAGTGACAACAAACAAACAACCTTGAATACAAAGCTCACTATCACACAATAAGGTATGCTACAGTATAACCTCTATATTAATATTCTTGGGAATCCACAAAATTATTAATATAGGGAGGTTATTAATATATAGAGGTGCCCATAGAAAATGTAAAATTCTAAGTTCAATGTATGTGTAATGCATTTGTAGTTGTATTTAGATGATGTATATACATTTTTATCTCTAATATAAAACAAAGCATGGACAACTTAGCCTAGATAAAGAGCGGTCAGGATGCATTCTTGGGGAAGCTAAATCTATGGTTGTGGTTGTTTACATCATTATTGTATCATTAATTTTTTATAATAAATATTTTATTAATCTCTCATTATAAATGTCTTATAATTATGTTAATTAATATACTTTCATTAAATTTCTTATGAATTTTTTATTATAAATATCTTCTTACATCATAAATATCTTAATTTAATAGATGTATCACAATTTTCTTAATGAATATACTTTCATCATTAATATTTTATTAATGTTTCCTTATAAATGTCTTATGATTATCCTAATAAATACTTTCATTAAATAAATAATAAATTTGTTAATAATCATATCAATTGGGTAGTATTTGTTGGTGGTCCATGGAACCGGTGATGATAGTGATGAGGTAGTGGTGATGGGCGGTTCTGGTGGTGGTAGTGTAGGTGGTCGTGTGGTAGTCGTAGTGGGGAATTCTTACTCTATGTGAAAATAAGTGGCTATAATACAAAAAAAAAAAAAAAAATATATTGACAAAGCCGACCGCAATTTACCCTAAAAAACAACCCGATAAAAATTTAACGTTGATAGTGTAATGTATATGTTATTGGGATGGTAACGGTTTTCATTGGTCCCATTATATGTTTCATTCTGGTTTCTTCTAAACACCTATTACGGTCAACCTAGCAATTCTCAATAAAAAAAAAAAAACCATGGAAACAAATTGCATTAACTCGAGTAATAGGTTAATGCATAATCCATCGCGTCATGTGCTTATTTTAGAGCTCCCTTAGGATGGATTGTTGTTTTCAAGTTCTCTTAATTTGCATGTGACAAACTAAGAATAAGAAACTTCACCTTCGAGTTAACCTCCCAACTTCTCTTAATTTGCTGGACAACATAAGTTTTGGAACAACAAGGCCCTAAAATGTAATCCAGTCACCGGCCGTTACTATGAGAAACTAACAAAGGGCATTGACGTTATTTCTGGTCAACTTATCTCGATTTGATTCAAATGATTTCCACATTAGCCTCGACGTTAATCCGTTGTGAAAAAGAAAAAATTAATCAATCTCGATATAGCTCCGTGGTATAGCATCGTGCATGATAACGTTTTGGAGTAACAATTAGAGAAGGAGAAGAACTTCTCTGCGGATGACATATCATCAATCCAAGCAGAGTCATTGTGATTATTGCAATTTCATTTTTCCGATAGTACCGCGGTTGGGTTAAAGAGTCACGTAATTAAACATCGGATGGGAATACCGCTTCCTGCAAGGGTTAACATCTAATCGATTCCAATTTTCATACTTATCGGAAAAAAATGGAATCACGAATTAAGAACAAAAAAACATTGTTATGCCAAAAGTGAACGTATTTGTGGCCACCTAAGTGAAGTTTACCTATTGTCTTTTGGTACAAGACCATTTTGGATTTGATGGAGGGCAACCAATGGGTTATGTATTTTTTTTTTATATGATCCAAGACATGTTTTGGTGATATAAATTGGGCAATGAACATATAGACAATGATCAACTCCCGTGCCATTACGGCACGGGTCAAGGCCTAGTTCTATTGATATATTTCATAATAAAATGTTTCTTCAATTAATCAAATAAATATATTTTCATTAATACATTACATAATAAATTTATTTTATATTAAATCAAGAGGGCATTAATGGTGGTTGTGATGGTGGCGGGGGTGGTGGATCGGCGGTGGGGATAATGATGGTGGGTGTTAGTAAGAATGGTTGAGTGATGAGGATAATGGTGGTGGGGATGAAAGAAGTAGTGGTAGTGGGATGAGAATGTGTCCTAAGGTAGATAAATTATTGAGTTACCCTTGGTTAAAATTTTTTTATTTGATATTTTTTTTTTCCTTTAATTTTTTCAAATAAAAATAAATATTAAAGGCCAGATTATTCTAGGGAGAAGATAATCAACAGTTGTGGTTTTAAGATTTGTCGGGTCGGGACATGAAAGAAGATGGAACCTATTAAAAAATTGACCCTATACAAGGCTACACACGAATCAATTGTAACTGATTTAGTTTCCCATATCTCTCTCTATTCCTATTTTGTCATGATTTCTGTTTCTGTCATTCCTCCTCGACTTCATGTGATTATGCATGCTTGACAAATAGTTCATGGTAATAGGTAAGGAGAGAAGATAAGTAGATACAAAATGGATCAAGAATTACAGATTATTAAACTTTAGGAAAATGAATAAACACAAATCTATGTAACTTTGGAATAATTTATATCATCAAAGGGAGAAAACTTATTCCTGAAGCTAACAGATTTTGTAAGATTAATCTGATTGATTTTGAAGTAATTTTGCGTTTTCAGTTTTGTTACAAATTTGGTGAACGATCTTTAATGATTTATTTGTTTTCGAAGTAAGGATACTACTTTGTTTTGAAGAACTGAATGAAGTAGTGTTCTATTACCCGTAGGCCCATAAGAAATTAAGGAGTTGGTTAATGATTAACTATGTTTGTCCTAAAGGATTACATGACTTACAGACATAATATTAAAAGATTTGAGGCTAAGGACATGTTTATTAACCAACACCTCAAAAATATTCAGACTTGGATGACTTGATTGATTTTTTTGCCAACAATTATGATATGTATGAACCGATGGATATATTTGAAATACATATCCTTTCCCGTGCCGTTCTGACATCTGGTTAAGCCCTAGTAATTCCAATATACAAGTGCATGAATATGTCTTGGAATTTGTAGTTTCAAGAAGCTTGGAAGCTTTTAAACATGCTCGACAAATTGAAATATTTTGGCTTCAACAAGAATGTGTCTATGTTGATGAGATATTACGCATCCGTAAGTTCAAAGATGTGTTAGTAATCCAAAAAATTATTTATTTTTCTCAAATAACTATAGACAAGTATTTTATTTAATCATAAATTTATATAACTAAATATATATTTTTTAATATAATATTGATTATTACTATTTGGAGGTAAATTCTTTAAGGCGGAATCGAAAAAGCATTAATATTAAACTGGAGAGGTTATTACTGTTTCTCACCAGCCCAAGTTGGGCCCATAAATTTTTATTAATATGGAGAGGTTATTAATATATGGAGTATCAATACACGGAGGTTCTACTGTATTAGGAAAGAAAAAGAAAACACACAAATATAATTATTATTTAATTTAGATAATGATAGTAATTGCCAAGTTTAAAAGAATCACTAGACCCAGACGGGTCACACATAACTGAACATCCACATCCAGCTTATTTTGGGGGAGGGGGCACCTTCAACTAGAGGTGTAAATTGGGATGGCCCAACACGTTTATGGACAACACGTTAAAATTCGAGCACCACACGGTACAGCACGTGACTGGCCCAGCACAGGCACAACACGTTTGTTTAATGTGCTGAAAAATAGGCACAACGGCACATCACAACTCAGCAGGCGAAGAAAGCACGACACGTCATGCGTAAAATACTACACAATACATTACATTTAATGTTTCACAAAAAATCATCGTTTTAGCCAATTTCTGACATTTTATTTCCGTTATGCTAATTTTTTTCTGTTATAATACATGTACTAACTAAAATATCTCAAATATATTTATTTTGGAGACCATAAAATAAGTGTGCTAGCACAGTAGAGCACGACACAACACGTTTATTCTTCTGACACAACACAACACATCACACCATTTAGCACAGCCCAGCACATCACGTCTGAATCTCTAGCATAGCCCAGCACAACACGCAAAAGACATTAAGAAGGTTGTTTTTTTTTTTTTTTTTTTTTTTTTTGAAATTATGAAGTAGAAAAGTTGCCCAAAACCTGAAAATACAACCCTGGCAAATTTTACATGATAAACGACTAGCAAAAGCTCTAGTTGGTGATTATTAACAATGCCATGTATATTTTTCATGCGATTGCATCAATAATAATATGACACCAATAGCTTCTTAATATGACAAATGAAAGCAAAAATCATATTTTTTACTTTCAAAAATTATTTCAAAATTCTTTTATTTCAAAGTACGTTAATGGGTAGTACACCAATTCCTATAACGAACTGTGTAGTGTACTTTATCTGCTAGGTTACGGCACGCATGTTATCAGTGATTTTTATTGTATCGATTTATCCCTATGTGTTTTTTGAGGAGCGGTTTCAAAGTGGACTCTCCATTCATTAGATATTTAAGATTCTCCAAAATTTAGTGATACGTTGCTGAATTTTTCTTATTTCAGCAATTCATATTCGGATTGTAGGGACCACCGGAGTACTTCATCAGGGTCGTCGCTGAGCATAGGCGAGCTAGGCTACGACCTAGGCCCCCAAAATCTTAGGGTCTCTAAAATGGATGATTTTTGCATATATGCTTCAAAACTAATTGATATCTTACTTTGAAGTTACTTCCAATGCAATGGAAAATCTCTTTTTTATGGTATCTAGAATCCAACTTCAATTCTTACAGAGATTATTTTTCTGCAAGTTTTTGTACTCGGTATTTTATCACTATGATTTTAAAAATTTGCCCTAGGCCTTCAAATAGTTTGCTACGGCCCTGTACTTCATATCAACAAATACTTGGTTCACCATTATCGTTTTGATCTGAGATCTCTTATAGCGCGTTTTGATGTGCATCAAGAGGTAACTTTTTGACTCCTATAAGTCAAAAAAGCAAGAAATCAGCTTGAGTATAAAATTTCAATACGATTTCTAAAAAATTCGAAAACTTAACTTTTTGTGAAACAAAATAGTTTACTTCTCGTATCCAAACATCACATTATTGAATTGGCCATTCAATAAGCAAACCTAACTTTTCTAACTTTTCATACTTAATGGAAAATCCTTGTCATAAAGATGTGGCAGGTCATTTTCTTGACAAGGATTTTAGATAGTATCAAAATGTCATTTATTGCTAAAAGTTAAAAAATGTACAGTCATTTCAGAAGGTTAAAAACAAAAATGTCAAAAGTAGTGGTAATTATTTTAGACCCCAATAATTCCCCTCGTTATTATTATTGATTCCCCGCCTTTTCGAGTCCCTTCATCAATGTTCTCAACTACCCATGTACAGAATATCTGAACAGACCGCACTATAAGGAAACTGCTTTCTATCTTCCAACGTCGCCGTCTCCCAGAATCCCACCACCGCCTCACCCAAGTGAAATAAAAGTCGGGAGAGGCAGGGACTGGGGTTTCTTCATTTCATAACTCTGCCGGAGACAGTGATTGCCGATTGTGTCTTCATCGGAAAAATAAATTCCCAGGTTATGCCTAGTTCTAGTTTATCGAATTCTAAAAACTCCTTCTCCTCTTCTGAGAAGGGTTCTTCTAGTTTTTTAGACAGTAAAAATGAAGAGGAGCAGCAGGAGAAAAAGAAGAAGCAGAGGGGGTCACCGTGTTCTAATAATGGTTGTCAGAAGGCGGCTAAGAAATTGAGTGCTGCTAAGTACAGAGAAATTTTACTCAAAAACCAAAGAAGGGTGGAGGAGGATGAGAAATCAGGTAAGTTCTATTCTGTGTATTTTGATTTTTGTTTGATTTTTTTTTGCTGGGGTTTTATCTAATTTCTTTTTAATTGATGATTTGTTAGATAAGAAGAAGAAGAAGAAGCTGATAGTGGGTCTGGGAAATGGTTTGGCTCAAGGGGTTAAGGGCAAAATAGGAGGAGAGGGTTGTAGGTCCATGGAAATTGAGCATAATAGTGGCCAGTGCAGTGAAATTAAGCTTAAGGGTGTTGAGATTAAAGCAGAGGATACAGTTCCTGAGGAACCAGAAGAGGTAATTTTGTGCTATTCTAGTTAGCGGCATGTTGGTTGCCGTTTTTGGGTCTATTTTTAGTTGATTGTGTGTATTAGTCTTGTATGAAATGGTTCTAATTACATTGTTGGGTCTTATTTACTTTGCATTAGGATGGAAGGAAGCTTAATGCCAAGGTTTGTGGAGGAGTTAGTGAAGAATGTTGCAAGGATGTACAAACGAAGGCAGCGGCGCAAATGGCAAGTGATGATAATGTTTGTGTCATCTGCAAGCTTGGTGGAAGTACTGGAACGCTCTTGTGAGTGAATGTTGCTTTATTCATGTTTGGTTGATTTATTTTTTGTGGCATTGAATACTGAATTGTGAAGTCAGTCACTTCTCGTTAGCAATTGAAGGTAAAACTTGCAAAAGCAAGGAAGGAAAACAGGAAATTTTATTAGCGAATGCTCTAAAGTCTAAATTCGATTATGAAATTGATTTCGGAAAAGCTTTCAAGTCCAAATTTCAGCTGCACTGAGATGTTTTTCAAAACTAGATGTTGCATCAATTATGTCGATTTTGTTTTCTTTCCTGCTGTCCTTTTTAGCCGTAACTTGATAAATAGTTGACCTCATTTTAATAGAGTTGAAGTATTCAGTGATGTCTCAACCTTGTTATAGGTATGATTTAGGCATGGTTACCAAAACAAAGTCATCTGGGATTGTTTAAGGAATTCCTGAATAAATGATGGTCAATTGTAGTAGCCTTTAGGTGAACCATGTACACTGGTTTTTGCTAGGTGATTGGTGTTAGGATAATTTATGTCCGGCATGACTTAAATTGTTTTTTTCATGTTAAATTGCAGGGGATGCAACGGCAAGGGTTGCAAAAAGAACTGTCATCTCAAATGCATTGATGCGCCACTGAAGGATGTGCCACCTGGTGTTTGGAATTGTTTCAGTTGTCTTAAGAAGAATATAGAGTTGGGAGTTCCTTTTTTGCCCAGAGCAGTAGAATCCAATTTGGATACTGTAAAATTGGATTTGGCAGATTTTGAAAATCTGGATACAGCTAAAAATAGTTTATGCAGTAAGAATGATTCTAATGGCAGTGCTGAGAAACTTAAGAAGAAGCCTGTACGTGTTGGTACGTCAGTTTCCAAGTTTGTCGAATACTGGGTTCCTGCCAAGCTTTCCTATGTGCAGCTTGAGCAGTATTGTGACATCCTCCTTTCTAATTCAATATTACTTCGTTCATGCTCAAAAGCTGAAACTGTGGAGGCTCTTCGTGATGTTCTTATTTCTACCAGGAAGGTGAGACCTACTTCAGTAGCTGTGTGTGGTTGGTTCATTATGTAATTAGATGGAAATATTAGCTTCGTTATCTGACTGCATCATGGTTTCTTATGTGGATATGTTTTTGCAGTGTTGCAACCATCCCTATTTTGTGAATCCTTCTTTGCAGAAAACACTTATGAATGGTCTGTTAGAAGCCGAGTTTCTGAATGTTGGAGTAAAAGCAAGTGGCAAGCTACAAGTACTTGATATGATCCTTTCAGAGACCAAAAAGCAGGGCATAAGAGTACTAATCATTTTTCAGGTATAGGATTTATAGAAACTGATTAATACGAACCGACTCTTGCTGTGTTCTTATTGTGCATTCTGATCATGTTATCTGAGTTATACCTATATATGTTCTCATTCTAATGTCTTTGATGTGGCAGTCAACTGTTGGCTCTAGTGGAATCACTTTGGGTGATGTTCTGGATGATGTTGTCTGTCAGAGATGCGGTGAAGATTCCTACGAACGTGTTGATTGTGGATTGATAATGCCAGATTCACAATTTTCCAGAATCAAGCAAGCTGCCCTAAACAGGTTTAATGATAAGGAGAAAGGGAGAATTGTGTTTTTACTAGATCGCCGTGCTTGCCATTCAAGCATTAAGCTATCATCAGTTGATATTGTGATTCTATATGACAGCGATTTGAACCCATACAATGATTTGAAACTTTTGCAGAAGATCACTATTGACTCACAGCACGAGCAGTTAAAACTGTTCCGTTTATACTCGTTTTGTACCTTGGAAGAAATGGTTCTAGTTAATGCGAAGCAAGGTGTGACTGTTGATGCACAGAATTTAAGCCGTTCCACGATTCATCAAATGCTTCGATGGGGTGCTTCTTATTTATTCAAAGAACTGAGTGAGTTCCATGGTTCCTGCTCATCCTCTGGTCCAGTCTTTTCTTCTGAGAATTTGGTGAAAGAATTATTCTGCCCGCTGCCTCGGGATGCTGGAAGCCGTGGTACTAACCATACCTCAATTGTTGTGAGAGTTAATCAAACTGGAGGGACATATTCCAGAGATATTTCTTTACCTGGTGAACTGGAGATGCAGTCAGCTGAGAAAGATCTGTCTCATGTTTTCTGGACAAAGTTACTTAATAGGAAGACCCCGAGGTGGAGATATTTGGCTGCTGCATCCTCACCCCAGAGGATCCGTAAACGAGTTCAATATTTTCAAGGCTCATTAGAAAGGGAGAATTTTGACAGTGATGATGTCATGAAGAAGAGAAGGAAGGTTCTCACCGATACCATTGCTGCAGGAGAATCTGGAACTCCAGCTATTGATTGCTCTCAGTTTCTGCCTGCTGTTCCAACTAGCGCTTCTCGTTATCGTAAAGCTAATAAGATCTCTAACGTACCTGCAGCTAGTGTGGGTGAGTCTGTTAAAAAATCTGTTCAGCAAGAATTGGAAGCAGAGGTCAGAGAAAGCCATCATAGCTGTCAACCGATTCTTCCACCTCCCTCTGAGCCTCCATGTCCCAAACCCGTAGTTGAGGGACAAGTTGAGCTTGTAAATAACTCAGCTTCATGGTCAGCTCCACAACCTGACATACAGCTAGACAATGGCAGCCAGTCTGAGCCTCCTCGTCTTGAACCCGCTGTCAAGGACCCGGTTGAGCTAGTAAGTAACCCAGCTTTAAGGTCAGCTTCGCAGCCTGATATACAGCTTGACAATGGGCATATCACTTCTCAACAAGCTGAGTGTTCAACACAACAACCAGTAACCAAAGAGCATGCTGAGTTACCTTCTGACGAAGTTATTGCAGCGGAAGCAATTCTTCAACTGCCTATTATGTCAATTGACACATCTGTAGGTGGAAGGGGTACATGTGTCTCAGATTCCAGAAGCATGGGCGGTGTTCCAGGTTCCATTAATCATTCTCGGCATAGTGCTCCAATGACTTCTTCTCAGACTTCTCAGTCTGTGCTCCGTCATGACCCTTCTTCAAATGAACACGTAAGCATCAATACAGAGCAGCCTAATAAACAGTTGGACAATGGCATCCTTTTAGGACATAATAACAGTACCCGACAGGCAGAATTTCCAACACAGCCAGTAACAACTGAAGTGCATTCCGCAGTACCTTCTTACAATAATGCTTTGCAAGATACAATGCTTCAGCAACCTGTGGTTGTAAACAGAAGTGTACGTGGAAGTGTTACTCGTGTGTCAGATTTCAGAAGCTTGGGAGTTGTTCCAGACCGCAAGATTCATCCTTCGCCAATTGCTCCTTTGACTCCCCAGACCGAGGAAGACCCTTTTGAGTTTGAATTGGCAATACTTCGCAAAGAGCGGGAAGAAGTTGTGAAAGTCCACGAAGAATTGGTTAGTGCATACATTTCCTTTTCACTAGTGATTATTCTACTAGGTAAACTCCAGTAAATCAGATATTTCAAATGGATTATTTTTTTCTTACACTGTTTTCTTCTTTTTGCGTGTGTGTAGAAAATGCGGATGAAATCTGATTATGACAATGAGCTGCAAGCGGCTAACAGAAAATATAGAAAGCTTCATCATAATAATGATACTGCATTAACTCGGACAAGGAAAGCAGTGCACACAAATCATAGCATATTCCTCATGAACGCGTTGTTAGCGGAGTGTTTTAGGTCCAAAATGCTGTGAAGCTACCAGGGCTGCTGTGCCACTGGATGACATCAAGGTATACAGGTCCCTCAACTTAGAATTCTTTTCATACCATATTTGAGATATTTCTTAGTATCTATGCCGATTTTGAAATTTTGAAGTGCATTTATAATGCCACAATAGTTTATAGTTGTGCGGTACAGTGATTTTCTTGGAAAAGGGTCAGCTCTCATTTTTTGCTTTCACTGCTGGCCCAAATTTTTGTAAGTCTATGTAAAGGAGTCTTTTTGTAGAGAACTGAGTAATTACATATCCTCAACTCAGATGCAGATTATGGCATTTTTTGCTGTCATATATGCACATAGATAGGTATACATGTATAAAGACTATATGATTCTATGAAACGATTATTATCAGATAAAACATTTTTATTTTTATTAAGCTGCTCGTATGTCTGGTTATTTGTACATGTTCATGCGCACTCAGTTATTTGATGCTAAACTTGGAACACATTAGGTGATCAGTGACTGCACTCGGTGAGATACTACTCATAATGGCAGCAAGTATAATGTATGTACATTGAGATAAGCTCTAGATTTTTTTCTTGAAGAAGATGTAAAACCAGTCACCCCAACAAGTTAAAAATTTATAATGCGTCACACCTCCTATAATTCATCCTCTCTGACTCTGACTCCACTGTTCATATATCAATGCTGCTGTCAGCTATAGGACTAAGCCTATACAAGCTTTTACCATTTTCAGCATTGTTGCTTCACATGCTTAATCTGATTCAGTCGACAGAGTACCCACCCATTCAAAAGGAAAAAAGAAAAACTGTATTGTTTTATATGAATTCTGCTGGCCTACGTACACCCTTAAGAATAAGGGTACCCCACAAAAAAGTTTCTTGATAAAAAACTCTCAAAGCGGGTTAAGATAAGAGTAAAGAAGCAATAAGTCATCCAACTTTTTGATTCCCCCGCCATTTTTGAGTACTTTTAGTCTCATATATCTTATCAATGCTCAGAAGGTGCAAGAGACTAAACAAAAAAATCAAAAAATCTATTTGAACCGCCAAAAACAAACTAGGGCACAACCACTCCTCACAAACTTTCATTGGGCCCACCATAAGGGCCCCTACTAATTCCAGGTGGGCGGAGCCCACCTATCATGTGAGGTACGGTTTTTGATATCTCGGTGCATACAGAACCATATAGAAAGCTTTATCATGATAATGAATCAATGATACTGCATTAGCTGATTTGGTGATCAATGACTGTCATTTTGAGTGCGTCCTGTGAGATACTCAGAATCACAGCAACTGTAAAGTTTTGGTGCATTGAGATAAGCTAAGAACATATTCCTCCGATTGCCAACCCAGCCGATCCAGCAGCAAATGTAAGAATATTTCTACTTTCGAAATATCTTGTTGGGCCATGTGATATCTTTGGTTAATTTAGAATATGGATAAACATGTTGGTTATAAATATTGGGGTCCTTTTCATATTCCCTCTTCCTTGATGGAATGGTCGAGATTAAATAACAAATCTAAATCCTATGAATCTTGGCCCCTCCTTCTACCTATAAAGGAACTCTATAACCATCGAATAGAGGTCAAGAATTTTATTATTCATTACACAAAAAGGGTCAAGAAGGAGAAACTAAGAGTTCCTCCACAAGGTATTACGGATACAGTGAGATGATCGGTGATACACTATGGATTAGCTTTACAGGTATTCCTCACAAACAATTCTTGCATTTTTATTGTGTGATTGTCATGAAGTTCAACGATCCTAATTAACGATCTATAAAATTAAAAACTAATAGTTGGCATCTAGAGCCAGGTTTAGAACTCATGATCGTCTGTTAAAATATGCAATAATCTAATGGTCTAGTTGCTTATGAATGAAACATCACGGCATCACGTTACTAGATGGTATTTTATGTGTTACTGTGAATGGAAAACAAAGATGTGGCTAACTTAATTATGTAAGATTTTTTCTTCTCTCTTTTCCGTAAACAAAACTCGGCCGCACATCAACTACATCTAAATTTCCGCCACTATAATTTTAGGGTTTGCTGTAAACGTTTAGGCCGGTTCTGTCAGTTTGGAGATTAGGTTTTGTGCCGGGCATTTGGTTGACGGGTAAAATAATCTGTAGCGTCATGGTCAGAAAGCGTTAAACATTTAGTGGACTTGTGGGAAGGCACAAATTAGTCTGGCATTATTGGCCTTATCATTTTATTTAATGAACCTTCATTTGGGGCATACAATAAAATTTGGGGGCATACGAGATATTATGGCACCCAATGCCAAATTATAAGGGCTGCCATAATGATGCTTAAGTTACTATAATACCCCTGCCTAGTTTAAATTACATTACTACCCTTTCACTTAATCCCTCCCACTAATTAACTACCCTATCACTAATTAACTACCCTCCCACTAATTAACCATTACCCACTAATATAACAATTTTTTTAAAAGTTTTTAAAACCAAAACCCTTCTCTCTCCCTCTTCTTCTTATCTTCTTCTCCAAAATTTCTGAAAATTTCTAAAACTTTGTTGGTTTGATTTGTCGATTAAACACATACATGGCACCTCGTGTTAAGCGATGCCCTAGAAAATACTTGCTTGAATCCCGGTGTTGAATCAAGCATTTCAATCTAGGGCATTTGGAAAAGATGGAGATGAAGTGGTTAGTGGATCGATTGGTGGTGGAGAGGGAGAAATAGAGGCTGATTCTTTAAAATTGCACATAGAAAGGTATTTCCCACAAACCCATTGTTTATTTTTTCGTATTTCGTTGATTTATGACATGTAATCGGGAGATTCGTCTAGGTTGTTGTTAGTTTCAGGGGGTAGTGTTCTACTGAAATAACGCAGCCCGAACTTATTTTTTTTTATACAGACGAAGAACAAGCTTCTGGGCTTAACATTTGTGATATTTTGAATATCGTATTAGTTTGAACCAATTAGTTCGCACATAAAATTTTGTATGATAACCAAATTTAACTTAAATACCATTGTTTAATAACCGATCTATTATCTGTTGGGTTCATTGTTCGGCTCATTGTGATTAATATCGAATGTGCCGAACCTTTCTCTGACCATGGCTAAAACTGTTGGGCACCTTGTTCGGCTCATATTGATAAATATCGAATGTGCCGAACTGTACACTGCGTATGGCCAATAGCTTCCTCAAAACTTGTCCAGTTGTCGGTGAGTTATCAAATTGTGTAGTAGAATCATATTTATTTAATTTGGAAAACTAATTAAGGTTTGTCATTTGTTTTAGCACCCATCCTGGAAAATTCAAAGAGAAACTTAAAAGGAGAACAATGGAAGTGACTCCTTCTAACTCAAAAACTCCCAAACCTCGAGGTGGTGGCACAAAGAACTTACATGCAGGCAAAAGGGGAATTGACATGACTTGCTCTTTGCCTGTAGAACAAGAGGATCACAATGATGAAGATGTTGGTGAGGAAGGTCAAGAAGAAGAAGAACTAGAACAAGAACAAGAGAAAGTTGTTACATCAAGGGAGACAAGTAAGCACATTCCACATCCGGATAATGTGATACCTCCTCGCAGGGATGGTTTGCCCCATGGTCTCCCGAAGATGGTGGAAGAGTGTTGATTGGCTACAAGGAGTCATGGGCGAAGAGAATTTACGAGACTCCGGATCACTGTGGCTGCAGTCCTGCGTACTTAGACACCAAACCGCCGCATATTGGGATATTTTCAAAGAGGCTCCCGAGGTGGTGGCTTTAGTACAAGGCTCGGGTTTATGGCCTCGCTATTTTCTATGCACAAGAGGAATTTGATCAAGTTACAAACTCAGCCTTTGTGAGAGATTTTGTCCGGGAGACTTACACATTTCATCTCCCTTTGGCGAGATGTCAATTACTCCGATGATGATGCACGAAGATTAGTGGTCTTAGAACACATGGGAAAAATGTGTACTCAATGGTTTATGAAATGACTTGGGATGAGTTGCATGTACTTGCTGAGGAAACTCTTGGTTGGCAAAAAGACAAAACAGAATTGGAGTTTGCCTGCGCTGCTAAAAAGGTGAATTTTGTGGATTCTAGCACTAAGAAGTTGAAGAAAATCAAGTTCACTGCTTTGAAAAAGTGCTTTGGAGACACAAAGGAGAAAATTTCAAAGGGGAGTTGGTTATGGACGAGGTCACAGTTTAATCGCATCGGCTACCGCGTATTTGTTGTATACTTTAGAAGTGTTATATTTCCGATAACAAGTGGGAACAAGGTTAACGCTCAATACCTCCAATTGTTAAGGGATTTGAAAAGCCGCCACAAGTACTCTTGGGGAACCGCGGCCCTTTCTTTCCTATTTGAGCAACTTGGAACGCGTCTAGGTTAACAAGTAGAAACATTGGAGGTTATTTCACAATGCTTTGTGTATGTTTACACATTGTAGTTCCATTTTCAAGAAAACAATTCGGCTTTCAATTTTGGTTTTGTGTATGCCGAACCTACCTTTCCAAAGGTTCGGCTTGTCATATTTTTTATTTACTAAGCCGAACTTATTAGGGTTCTGCGTTAGGGCTGTTTTTGAGTATGCCGAACCCGATTCTCGTTTCCCAAAGTTCACAACCTCCATGATCCAATCCAATTCTACTGATCCTAATACTTAAGTTTTTTTTTTTTTTGTTTTTTATATTGTTGGTGTAGGTATGGATATATGACCATTTTCCGGATTTGAATTTAGCCAAGGAAGATGACAAATGGGTAGACACATTCCCTACCTCGGCCAAATGGAGTTTCAAGGTAAATAAGAAGAGGAATAAAGAGGAAATGTTGATAGCTTTGAGAGAAAAGTTAGACTCTTTGACTGTTGAACAAGTTGTATTTCAACCATACAAAAAGGATGAAGAAGATGATGAAGTTGTTGAGGATGAAGATATGCCATTGGGGATGTACTATGGGCCATTGTTTTATCCCGAAGGCTTTACAGTGTTTGATCCCCGTCGAGTACTCCGTCAATATGGATTTATCCAAACGATTCGGTGCTCGAGGAATCAAAGTTCAAGTTGTTGCCCAAGGGTTCTAAGGGAACAAAGAGTACGGAAAGTTCATGGAATGCCGAATATGATCCCGATCCTACCATTGATTGTTGGGATAAATTGGAAGATAACAAATTAAGTTGGGTTGACTTAGAAGAGTTGCGTGACGATCCTTCTGAATGTGACCCGCTTTATATAGATTGGTATAACCAAATTTCACATCCTTTAATCATTAATAGGGAAAGTCAAGCTTTGGTAGATGGTAAGATGGGAGAACGAACACAAAAGGAAGTCGAGCCGAAGACGAGGAAGAACACAAAGGGCATGGTTGAAGATTTTTCGAAGTCTTACCGAACTATGGTATATTGAGTGCATACTTTTAAACTTGTTTTCAATATTTTTGACTATTGTTGCTTATATGTTTTAACTAAATTTTATCAGATGGATGGGGGTAACGACGTGTTGAAGGCTATGAAGAAGAAAATTGCTTGCAATGTGGATATGGCGGTGGAAGAGCAAGAATATATGTACAGCCGTTGGGATGGAGTAATCAACAAAGGTGAAGGTGCGAGTGGAAGTGGTGCTAAAAAAGGTCGTGGTGGTGGAAGACGCTGTCGTGCTCAATAGATGATTATGTTCAAATTGAAGTACACTAGGTTTTTATGGTTTGGTTTTTAAGTAATGTTTGATTTTAGCACAATTTTATTTACTTGAAGAAAACAATGTTATGTGTTTGGTTTTCGGTACAATGTTTTGATGTTTAACTACAATGTTATGCTTTTATATTTAAGTGAAATGCTAAGCTTTGAGTGCACTGCGATACGTAAGTTACAGTATCATGTTCGGCTTATAAATATGTAATACGTATTAGCCGAACCATAGTCTAACATTTCTCTATTTTCTAAGTAAACAGTTCGGGCTTATAAGTGTTTAACGCGTATGCTTCTAACCTTACACTCGTGACATTCGATCGTTCTCTTATTTGTAAGTTCGGCACCATGTGCCATCTTAGATTAGAGCCGAACTATTTGCAAAGTATTTTTGTATACTTTTAAATTACTATACTACCCTTACGTTGATATAAAAGCAAAATATTCTCTTTTGGGTCAAAGCATAAGGAACATCAAAAGAACCTTTCGGTTCTTTCCTCTTCTCCTATTCAAACCAAGTCGGATAAAAACCGTTAAAATCATATTTCATCGCCGAAATTGATCGTCGATTCATAAAAATATGATCGCCGATTAAACACAACTATAAAATGGCTCGTGGAAAACAAAAAGCAATTGGTAGGCGCTCCAAATCTTCTTCTAATCCGTCAATTGAAGACCAACAACCATTAGAAGGAGTTGACACTGAAATTGAAAAAGAAGTTCAATCAAGTGAAGAAGAAACCCCATAAATGAGGATTAGAAGGTATGTTATACAAACCCTACCATTTAATTTGTTGATTAATGAATTTTATTGTACTGTTAGACTAGGTTTAATTGGAAAAACTTAGGTTATTTTGAAACACAGAGAACGGTTCGGCTCATACAGTGTAATCTTTATACGCCGAACCTTTAACTGAGGAACAGTTCGGCCACTTTATTAAAGCGCCGATCTTTGAGTTTCATTGGTTCGGCTGTTCGTCTGGCGCACGTATACGCCGAACTTAGTTCAAGAACATATTTTTTAAGGATATGCCGTGTATTCTAAAGGATTATACCTATTTATGTATTTGTGCTATTTATAGGAACCAAAAGGGTAAAATGAAAAATCGGGAAGAGCAACTCAAGTGGAAGAACAACAACAACCGGAGAAGCAAGATGCTAAACCTCGTGTTGTTGGGTTTCACATTCCTAATGATGATGATGTAATAGATCCAAGAGATGATGGTTTACCACACGGTCTTCCACCGACGGTGGCAAGGTATTGATTGGTTACGAGAGTCTTGGGCTAAGAAGATATATGAGACTCCCCGACCATTGTCGTGCGGTCGAGTTTTGAGGCATCAAAGGGCTGCACATTGGGATTTGTTTAAAGAGGTGCCTGAGGTGATTGCTATAGTGCAAGCATCTGGTTTATGGCCTGCCATTAAATATGGTCATCAGGAATGTGATAGAGTGACAGCCTCCGCCTTTGCCGAGAGATTTGCTCCTGAGACTTACACATTTCATCTCCCTTTTGGCGAGATGACAATCACTCCTGACGACGCGAATAAGATTACGGGCCTTAGTGTCACCCCACGAAAGCGTGGATGCAGCGTTTTACAATATGAGTTGGGATGAGTTGTATAAGTTGGCGAATGAAACTCTAGGTTGGCCAAAATCGATAACCGAACTAGAGTTTTGTTGTTCTGTGAAAGATGTCACTTCTACCCATGATGATAAAGGTGCAGCCTACAAGAAAAACAAGAAGTTCAAGTTGTTGAGGTTGAAAACCTATTTTGAGAAAACAGCGGAGAGGGTTAAAGATGGAAAGTTGGTGATGACTGAGGAGTTAGTGAAACAAACCGCAATAAAAGATATATGTTGTACACTCTTGGAAGAGATATCTTTCCAGACACTTCTGGGAACAAGGTGAGTGCTCAATATCTCCAATTTTTCAAGGATGTCCACTCGGTTAATAGTTATGCTTGGGGGACAGCGTCACTTGCCTACCTACTCAATCAACTCGCACAAGCATCTAGGTTGGCAAGTACAAACATTGGAGGCAATTTCACTATGCTTCAGGTAATAATATTCATTAAATTTGATTTTATTGGTTGTTCAGTGCAAAGTTCGGCTCCCACCCATGCATATGTGTTAGCCGATCTTTCTGCAGAAAAGGTTCGGCAAGTTAGTTAATTTTCATTATCTGCCGAACTTGCAGGTGTGGGTATATGACCATTACCCGAATTTGAAATTGGCCAAGGTACATGCAAATTGGGATAAAACAACGCCAACAGCGAATCGATATGATATGGAAGGCAAGAAAGAAAGAAATAAGAATGATGTGTTTATTAATCTTAGAGAGAAATTAGACTCTTTGGATGGGAGTGACGTCGTATTTGACCCATATTTGAGAGATGTTCAAGAAGATTATGTTGTTCAAGATAATTTTGTGCCGATAGGTATGTACTACGGACCTATATTTTATCCGGGTGGTTCTCAGTAATATATGATCCTCGTCGCGTTCTACGTCGCTAGATCCGTCCAAACGCTCCCAGATAGTATACGATAAGTTCAAGGTTGTTGCCATTGGGTACCACTGGGACTAAAAGCACCACCTCTTCGTGGTGCCCCAAATATGATCCAACCAACCTTAGAGTACTGGAGAAGGTTGGATGCCAACAAGTTAAATATGAACCACTTGCATATTTTGGGTGACGGTCCTCCACAAGTTGAGCCAGGCTATATGGATTGGTATAATGAAATTTCACATCCGCTTATTATCAATAGAGCAAGTCAAGTTGTAGCTGACAGGGAGAAGGCAAAGGTTGCCAAAAAGAAGTCCAAGGCCGTTGACATTCAAAAGGCATATAAAACAATGGTAAGCGACGTCTTCCATTTTTACTTGTTTAAGTGTTACTTCTTAAATATTAAAGTTCTTGTTTAAGTGACCTTTAAATGGAACCCGGGTTACATGAAAGGAGTTGTTGAGAAATTTGAAGAAAAGAATTTCTTGCAAAACTAAGATGACGGTGGAGGAGCAAGAGGATTGGTACAACCAAGTGGGATGCAAATCATAAACAAAGGGAAAGGACCCAATAAACCAGGAAAAAGGCCGACGAGCAAGAGGCCACGACAAGAAGGTGAAGGCTCAAGTCAAGTTGCTAGGGGCGGTAAACCGGTGAAGAGGACGAGAATGTATGTCCCTGGTGGAAAAGAGGTCGTGGTCGTTGAATTATAAGTTTGGATGTGTCGTGAAGTACACTTAGATTGTTATATTTTGTTATGTTTTGTTAAATACACTTGTTTGGTTTATTACCTTAAAAAACATGTTTTAATATGTTTGGTTCGAATGTTAGGAGGTCTCGAAACAACTTAAAGAAACATGGTTCGGCCCAAATTACAATATTCGTACTTGCCGAACCAGCTTGCCTTAAACAAATTTTGAGTACGCATTTGGTACGGCTCATTATACAAGACACGAATAAGCCGAACCATTAAAACAACAAGTTCGAAAAATGCTCAGGTGTTCGGCTTTGAAATGGAAATATATTTATGCCGAACCCTTATAGTTTTTCAAAATTTGAAAAGTAGCCGTTGGAGATGGTTTTTCAAATTGAAAATATAGCCGTTACATAGCACAATAGCACTATATATAGCGACATATGATATCTCATTATCAAAGCACAAAATGGCAGCGTCTAGTCCTAAGTATACTCTTGAAGAAGATTTATCTCTTTGCAAACATTACGTAACTTACTATCCGGAGAAGGGTGCCGAGCGACTGGGTAAAGGGTCTAATGAGTATGTACTACTTGGTCAGAATTCATGAAGCTTTCACCAATGAAACAGGTAATCCAAACAACCGGGATAGGGCATCAATGTTTTGTCGAATTGAAACAATTAAAAATAAAGTTAGGGACTTCATAGCTATGATTCGGATTGTCAATCGATATCGGCTAAAAGGTGAAACAAATGATGAGATTGTTGTTCGAGCTCTAGAGGAATGGCGAAGATGGAAAGGGAAAAATTTCAAATACCAAGATCACTACAACATCCTTAGGAAGTTTGTTATAACTCGTTTTGGTTATTAAATCCTTGTAATTGGTACTTTGTAATGGTTAGTGATTTTTTATTAAGAATTGTCTTTAGTTAGCCGATCCTTGAAACTTGGGAAATACTTTTCTTTTATATGCAAGGATCGGCTCAAATTGAATATTTGGCATTATAGTTCGGCACATAGAAATCGTCAAATGTAATCCGAACCGTATAATATATGAAATTTTTATCAGGATCGGCTTAATATTGAATATTTCGAATAAGCCGAACCTGATACTGTGTGTTGGGATACTTAGCAGCATTATAGTTCGGCACATAGAAATTGTCGAATGTGTTTCGAACCGTATAATATATGAAATTTTTATCAGATCGGCTTATTATTGAATATTTCGAATGCTTCGAACCTGATACTGTGTGTTGGGATACTTAGCAGCATTATAGTTCGGCACATAGAAATTGTCGAATGTAAGCCGAACCGTATAATATATGAAATTTTTATCAGGATCGGCTAAAATATACTTTTACTTATTAGCCGAACCGTATAATGAAAGTTCTTTTTCTTCAAATGTTTGCACCAACAAACAAGTTCAAAAACCACAAAATATATTCAATTCATGAGACGCGCTTTAGGATACATTATGTAGCATTTATAATCTCATATCAACCTAGGCATCCGGCGAAAACAAAATGCAAAACGATAATATATATCCAATGGAATGAGTACTAGGGTGATCCTAACCTTACAACGTCTTCTTCTCCATCTTCTTCATCATCCTCAAAAACATCTTCTTCATCCTCATCATCCATTAGACACACTAGTCCGGGTGGAAGAGGTGGATGCAAACTTCTCCAAAGCTCCATCTCTGTGGCGTAATTTGCACACCAATCCATAGAGTAATTTTTTTCAAAAACAGGCCAAAAGGCTAACGGACACAATGGAGGTATTGGGCAACCGGGTCTAAGCTTAAGACCGATATAATGGCAGCCCTGAACAAATGCAATAACAAGTCTTCTATCCTTCACACTCTCATGGAAAGGTTTTGATGGCGGCGCGTAGGTGTAACTACTTCCAGCCCTCGCAAAAGAATGAACAACGCAATTGAAGGTCTCCGCGATTAAAAACCCACATATCGGCATTTGCATCCAATGGTCACTTGTGATGACGACATCCCCATGTAAACGCCGTTCAAAACTAATGAACTCTTGTGCGACCCCATGGTCTCCGCCACCTCGCATCATTGACTTGTAGAAGTCCTTGTTTCGGCGTAGAGTTTGTAACAATCTTTGACGAATATAATTTACTTCATCCCCTTGGGAAACCGGTTGGTTACCATCTTTAAAAGGTCCTAGTTGTTCCCCAGTGACATGGAAACCACAATTTCCATCCCCTTCAACATCATCCATGGATATAATAAACTCATGAATGGCTTCGGGTAGATTCTCCAAGTAGTTTTTGTAAATCATATTAGAAGGTCTCAAATACTTCCCCAAACTATCTCTTTTAGGACCCTTCATTTTCCCTTCCGCATATATGGTTTTCTTCTCCTTTTGCTTGGGCACCGGAGTGGTCTTTGTTGTTTCCATTTGTTGAGATGGAAACATCTTACCCTTAAGCTTTACGTCTCCTTCCAATGGTTGAGGAAATAGAGGACCACTATTCTTAACTTCTTTGTTACTTGTTTCACCTTTAACCTTGCTCGGTCGACCACGTTTCTTTGATAGCTTCACTTCATCCATCTTGTCTAACTTCTCTATTGCCTTCTTCTCTTCTTCGTACTTTGCATCATGGTATTCGACCCCGCATGGATCCCTTGTGGTAGGTGTGGGTTTTTTGGTAAGAGCATACGCTCTTGCTCTCTGCTCTTTTCGGTTTTCTTTCGTGGGTGGCCTACCTTTTTGTGGCCCCTTTTCCGGTTCTAATATACCTTGTTGGGTGTGAGGATACAGGATTGGCATCATGTTGTCCCATAAGATTTGTTTTTCAGGTCGCAACATCCCACGATACATTTCGGCCAACCTTTTGCCATAAGGTGTGTCCCAAATCTCTACATCATCGTCCTCGTCGGGCATAGGATCACTACTCAATTGTTTCCAATGAGGATCAATATCCTCAAAAGGTATAAGACAATCCTTGTACCGAAGTAGTTCATGCCGACACGGAAGTCCCATGCTTTCCTCATTTTACAAACACACTCTTCTTGGGAGTTAGCATCCATTTTGTCCATCAAATCCACTTCCTTCATTATAAGTTCAATGCACAAATGAGAGACCCTATGGGTTAGTCCCGGGAGCCACTTATCATCCGGAAATCATCATGCTTCATCATTAGACTTTTTTTCGAATAACGTTCTAATTCTTATAACGTCACTCATGAAATAGTCTTCCATTGCGTCAAACACAAGTGGACGAACGTGTCCACGCACCCAAATAGATTCCTCTTCAAACGATAGTGAGCCGACTCTACCATACTTGTAGCTTGGTTGTCGAAGTGCTTGTGGTGGTTTTTAAATGCACTAACAAATCTATGTGCGTTGGTATCCAAGAATTGCTTGCGTAAATATATAATTATCTCCGGGTATTTGACGCCCCAATTCGCAATGAGCTTTGCAACATTTTCTTCAAACACTTCTTCGGTGATGGACCAAGTCAAAGCTTCCCAATCATTGTGGAAACATGCCCACATCCTTTCATTAGCCTCATATGCTTGCTTGAATTCTTTCTTCTTCACTTCTCGTTCTCCATCCGGTAATGTAGCAATCTTCTCTAGCTCTTTCAACTTAAGCGGTTGGATTATCCCTTGGCATTTCTTCCGAACATTATTCCATACATGAAAGGTACAAAGAAAGTTTTGCGCGTTCGGAAATACATTCCTTATAGCAAACATCAATGCCGCCTCTTGGTCGGTTACCATGACCTTTGGAAGAGCATCCTCCCGGAAGATTAACTTCACTTGTTCCAATGCCCACACATAGCTTTCTTTCAACTCATCATGCAAAAAACAAAAAGCAACGGTGAAAGGTGACTTGGTTGACGTATGACCAACAACGTTCATCAAGGGCATCTCATACTTATTGGTCTTGTAAGTGCAATCCAATATGAGAACTTGTGGGAAGCATAACGCCAACTTTACGCATTCTGGATGGGCAATAAAAAGGTGCGTCACATGGCCGAATTCATCCAATTTCTTTTGGCAAGCATATTTCTTCTTTTGCGCCAACCACAATAATTGTTGCATTACCAACCTACCTTGCAAATCCTTTCTTCTCAAAGTACTTCTGGCGTTATAGATTTGTTGCAACGTAGTCTTATTATTCTTATCATCCGCCTTCAACTTGCTAAGAATTTTAGAGGGTGCCATACGTGCTCGTGTCATTTTATCTACCTCCGCATATTCATGAGCTTTGAGTCTTCCGGCTCTATAATGTCCATGAAGATCCTTTGGACGTGGGTGGTTATGGCGGCAATCCATATCTTTATTCATTGTGAAAACTCTTTCATTTATGTTCCAACTTAAGACGATCTTGAAAGGACAATTTATCTTCCTTGTTTTAGTCTTATATTTTTTCCCGGTCTTCCCAACATATGGCTTACCTTTTTTCTTCTTGCTTACTTTCTTCCCACCCCTCTCACAAACCATCTCAATCCGCTCCTT
Source organism: Papaver armeniacum (assembly GCA_023531295.1). Lineage (NCBI taxonomy): Eukaryota > Viridiplantae > Streptophyta > Magnoliopsida > Ranunculales > Papaveraceae > Papaver > Papaver armeniacum. The sequence goes on from JAJJWW010004961.1 coordinate 63,497, forward strand.
TCGGCTTTGTCTACCTTTAACTAGGACGCAATTGATTTTCCAAGCATGTTCCTCAACCCATTTAACAGCTTCTTCTTTGGTTTTCCACGTCTACATATCCACAAGTACAAAACTTAAGTTTTATTAATGATTTTGCATACAACATACTAGAAAATTAATAAAAACATAAACTACGTTAGTTACCTACCAATTCAGTTTGGAAGTGATCTCTAGTATCTTCATGAATGACATCAACAGGCGGTGGTTGATCCTCCATAGTTTCCATTTGAGGAACAATCTACAAGAATATCGCACAGGTTTTGGGTAAGGTTCGGCTCACAATATGTACTCTATGTAAGCCGATCTCAGGGTTCGGCTTGGTCGTATTTGGAAGATAAAGCCGAACTACTTGTCGAACATGGAATCGGCCGATTGGGAACTAATATTATAAGCCGAACCAGAAGACTTGGAAATTTATGAAAACAAAAAATATTGTTCGGCTCGATAACGTGTAGGCCGAACATTACACTGTAACTCTTATTTTTTTTCTACGGTTCGGCTGTTATTTTCACATCACAGTTGAGCCGAACCATGAATATTATTTGGCGCGAAAATAATTGATGATGAGCTCGGCGCATATATTTCTCAATCGAAGAAACCGAATCGTTTATTTATTATGGTTCGGCATATATATTATTATCGCCGAACCTTACCTGTTGCGCCCGAACTAGTTGCGTAAATCCTAACTTTTGGTGAAATCAAGCTACAAAACGGAAATTAAACAACTTATACAACCATACCTGTGTATTATTAGCATTGGGTTCCTCATCCATGTACTCATCTTCTGGATTTGGCTCCATAAAGGAATCATCTTGAGCTTGAGAAAAAAGTTGAGTTTGGGTAAAATCATTTTCATAATCCAACAAATAAGCAATGTCTGGATCTCCATCGTAATTGATATGTATTTTCTTAGCTTTATGTGATGAAGATTCACCTTCCTCACTCGAATTTGTATCACACATCTCTCAATAATCACAAACAAAAAAAAAAAAAAAATTTCCTCCTCTCCTTCTTCTTTCCTCCTTCTTTTTCAAAATTAACTCACTAACTATCTTTAAAAAGAAAATTATTATCCTAAATTAACACTAAACTAACAACAATCATTAACAACTAATTAATCCGATTAACACTAATTTAACACTAATCTCAGAAGGGTATTTTTGCATTTTAGAAAAGAGGCGGATAAGGGCAACCCTAAAAATACTATGAGCACCCTTTTTTTTGTCTTATCTCGTATGCCCCCAAATTTTATTGTATGCCCCAAATTAGGGTTCTATTTAATTTTATGATCCAAATTAATCTTTACACCATTAAAATTGTGTGTGCATTATGAAATGATTTGAGTTTGTTCTCCTTCGATGTTGATTGTTTTTATAATAAGATTATGTGCTTAAGATATTATGTCGAAACTCTTTAGCTATCACCACAGTGATACTAGAGTGTTTTATCGTAACAATAATCATAATGTTATTGTAAGCATGAATTTGCAAACCGTAAAGTTTAGGTTTTGCAGTTATTGACCTATTATGATAATGACATTATTTTAGTTGATTGGCTATCACCACAGGGATGTCAAAATTTCTACCATTATCATAATTTTGTTAAGTGCTTATAATATTACTTTCCTTAAATATATTACAACAACAATTACCCACAGGTGATTTGAGTTCACATATTTAAGAAAATATTAAAGGATGTGATCTTTATTCGATCATACATTATGGATCTGAATCACTTTACGTCTATCATTTCTCTTTATTTTCTAAATTGAGTGCAAATTTTGACTGCATTTTAGGACATAAAAATAAAGATCATGATTAATTAAATGTCACATAAATTTTTATTATTTCTTAATTATAAAACGCATAAAAGAAAATTTACTTAAATTAACTCATTATCGAGTTGAGTAACCCATTACACTATTTTCATGAAAAATTGTTATTATGTGTTTAATATCCAAAATTTATTGCATCCTCTAAATAAATTAAGGTTTTATTTTTGGATACATTCTCGAATATTTGTAAGAATATTATTCATTGCTTCTAAACATCCTTCTAAATATCCATACGACAACCTTTGTTTAACACGATCTTTAAGCTTGTATCAAATTTAAATTATCGAGTATCAAAGAATTTTTCTTCAACGAAATTTCATTATTGAATTATATTTATAGACTTGCTTCATGCTCGATTTTGGTTTAAGAAAAATTCATTATGTTTGGATATTTTTCGATTATAGGTGTTGATATTTTTTTCACAATTTATGTATTGCATGCTTTTGAATAATGTTCGTGATTGATGTTTTAGGGTTACTCATTATTGTTTATAAGCGACTAAATTTATGATCAGATCAAGTATGTCCATATCATTGAGTGGGACTGTGCAATATCACAAGAAACGTTAGTGTGATATTTGGAATTGTACATATTTGTTGGATAGTTTAGTTATCACCACAGTGATGCTATGCTCTTATCTGGTAAGTGTTGTATATTTTGAGTCCTCTTAGTGTGATTTAACGATTAGAACAATGCTGCTCACAAGTAGTGTTTCTTCACACGTTAAACAAGCATTAAGGTTATCTAAATGTTTCATATACATGTGAAATAATAGCCACCCGCGGTGACTACAATTCACATTATATTAGGTTGAACATATTTAGAATTATTGGAGTTTGTTAATACATTTTAGGGAGTGAGTTGCCCACAGTGATTCTAGTTGTAGTATTTGACGGACATAATGTTGAATTATGAGAATGTAAAATATCCACGGATATTTTTCATGTCTCACATTGTTCCTTGATAAGGTTTTATCCAGGGGAGAATCTTATGAAGGTATGTAACTATTGTAAGCTTAATTGTCATTTATCTCTATTATAAATTTCAGCTTTTGTTCTTATTAATTGTATATTATGATTATTCTTTGAGACTTTTAATGGTCCATTTTTTGAAGATAAAATTGTTTATCACCCGATGATTTTCGCGTTATCGTGTACATCTATCAATTGCATTACGAATCTCACGTGGATGTTTTCTTGAACATTCATTATTGAAATTGAGAGGCAATTATAGATAAAGCGAAAATCATAAAGTCCGATAAAGGTGCTTGAATATTGTGAAAGGTTTGACAAAATGCGGGATAATATCCTAAATCTTTTACGTAGTATCTCCAAAATTTTGGATTTGTTGCTCAATACACAATGCCAACTTATCCTTGGCATAATGGTGTATAACAAAAGGCAAAATCATACTTTTATGAAAATGGTTAGAAGCATGATGAGTTATGCATAATGACCACATATCACTGAATGTATGTTCTTTCAACAACCTGTGTAATTTAAATAGATTTCGAGTAAAACAGTTTCAAAGATACACTTTGGACTAGAATGTTTGGAAACCTAGTTTAAATCACTTTAAGTTATGGTTGTTCGATTGGAGGTGAGGGCTTACATTTCAAAGAATGAAAATTGGATTTGGAAACTATTACTGGTTCATTGGTTTTCCTAAATGATCCAAATGGTATTCTTTAACGTTCTAACCGTAGTATGAGACTTATTGAAACCGAAAATATAAATTCGTTAATGATGGCATAATCGGTGGGAGTACGTGGATATATTTGTTCAAGAAATCATGATAATGATCCCTTTATTTATGATTTCTACATATATTGTGAATCTTCTCATTATCTAATGTTAGATAATGAAAGACCACAAATTACTGACCCAATACTCCATAATATAACAACTGTCAATAAAGAAATTTTTGATAACAACATGAACCAGCATTACGAAGGTCTCAACAGAGATTGTAAGAAAGTTATTCATGTTGTTTTAGTGATTTTCTTACAAGAATTTATTACATTTTGATATGGAATGACAAAGACTCGGTTTTAGGTTCACAAATATTATGTGTAATAATTTTGATTAATGGATTGATGCTATGTGAGCAAAAATCATTGGTTAAAATTCAAGTCCGGATATTGTTTAATTGCTCGAAAGACACAAATCGGTTGTATGAAAGTGGGTCATTCTCGACCTAATACGACCGTAATAGCAATTTTAAACTAAGATAAAGCAAGACTTATTTCCAAAGATTTTACTCGAAATGACGCATTGATTATAAATAAGTTTTTCTCGTGTGTCAAAGAAAGACTTATTCAGAATTATCATAGTATTATTAGTAGCTCGGTATGACCTAAGAGTTGCATTAATTAAATGGGACAATAACCTTTATTAATGATAAATTTTAGTCTACAAATTTAAAAAAAAAAATAAAATAAAATAAAAAAAATCAAAGTATGAAATTTAAGCAGCCTCCCATAATGGTATATGAAATTCAACAAAACTATAAATGTTTCAAGTTTTGGATGAAATTATTCTGAGTTTATGCATATACCTCAAGATCGTTGGGAGAAATTCATACTCTTGGTCTTGTATGTTAAGACATACTACCTACTTGAGTAGTGATCTTGACTTTATGCATATCTCTATATTTTTTGAAATAAAGGATATCAATGAAGCTACCATGTGATATTAATATCACATGGATTACTAAAACTCTCATATAAGGCATATATTGAGTATTCAAGGAATTTTGAGATAATAACATATTTAATGATTTTATTTCATGTTGGATAGAAGATATAAATTTAATCTTCATTACGTCTTAATTCTGATATGAAACTTATAACATGTTGTTAATATGTTAAATAATTGCCTAAAGAATCGAAGAACAAATTACAGTGAAAGCTATCAAGAATTTTGAGATACTATTTTAACTTATGTCTTATAATTAGTTAACAAACCCAACAAGAGTTGATTGGGTTTTCGACTTCAATTTTGTGGATGTATGGATTCTATAAAGGAAGAATCCATTAATACTAGTCCCATAATTGAGTTTGAATATTTATGATCGCGATACATAGAGACTTAAGGTTTGTCTCTACATTGTTGAAATTTAATGTCTTAGCTTGCAAAGATTAAAGCACGATATGATACAAAAAGGAACAAAACACACGAACCTTGAGTATATGTCGTGAATTAGGAAATTCGAAACAATAGTTGTTCATTTACCGCTTAAGCACGATTGCATTTGAGATGCACTTAATGAACAATTACCTTTTAAGACCTCTTAAGAAAAGATTAAAATCTTAGGTCTGTGGGAGTAATTGATTATTGAATTCAGCTAATTTATGTGCTTATTTTTGAAAACTAATTGAGCTCTTAATAATGTACTTCTGAATTTATTTCTGTATCCATATTTAGTATACACTTATGTGAATGGATGCATGTTAACAGAAATTGTCTTTCTTTTGAAGACATTACTGGACCATTATGATATCCCTATTTAAGGCCTGATTAAGTAATTTGCTTGTGTTGTGGTACATGGAAGGGAACATGTTGATAACAAGACAATGTGCCACCGCCATGACTCGCATAAGTAATTTGCTTGGTTGAGGTATTACGTTTAACCATTATATTTGTTTAGTAATTATGCGCGCTTATGTTTTTCTACGATTAACCGTTAAATAGATTATCACGTGGACCAGTGGGAGAATGTAAGAATATTTCTACTTTCGAAATATCTTGTTGGGCCATGTGATATCTTTGGTTAATTTAGAATATGGATAAACATGTTGGTTACAAATATTGGGGTCCTTTCATATTCCCTCTTCCTTGATGGACGGTCGAGTTTAAATGACAAATCTAAATCCTATGAATCTTGGTCCTCCTTCTACCTATAAAAGGAACTCTATAACCATCAGAATAGAGGTCAAGAATTTTATTATTCATTACACAAAAGGGTCAAGAAGGAGAAACTAAGAGTTCCTCCACAAGGTATTACGGATACAGTGAGATGATCGGTGATACACTATGGATTAGCTTTACAGGTATTCCTCACAAACAATTCTTGCATTTTTATTGTGTGATTGTCATGAAGTTCAACGATCCTAATTAACGATCTATAAAATTAAAAACTAATAGCAAATACATGCAGATCCTTTGTATTGGAAGGTTTTTTTTTTTGTTTTTGTTTTACATACTGTTTGCAACAACCGTAAACCGTTTTAATCATCACTTTACATTTCATGTATATGCAGACAGTTACGACTCGAGCCATATAGTATGGGTAAAACTTCAAGATTCTTAATGTACAAAGGAAAACCGTTTCTGTTATATATCACATCTTTTGTTTGGCTGTTGGGTTTCACCATTTTTGTGTGACATGCATCATTTCTAAAAGCATTTTAACAAGTTGGACGGGTCATTGTTTCTAGAATCTATTTTAACCATTAGAGTAAAAGTAAAAAGGTAAAAATTTCAAAAAGTTGTAAAGATCAAATCAAAGACAAAAACCCAAGAAACAATCATCATAACAAGTTAAAAACATAATAATGCGTCACACTACCAATAATTCATCTTCTTTGACTCCCCTACCTAGTCATACATAGATGCTGCTGTCAGCTATAAGCTTTTACCATTCTCAGCTTAGTTGCTCCACATGCTCAACAGCCTTACTAACAGTGGTACGTACTAATTTGTTCGGGAAAATACAAATCCAAAAGAAAAAAACAAAAAAAAAGAACGTACTGTTTTTTAATGAATTTTGGTACACTAGTGACTGAGAAACAATACCCCACCAACATTAATTTGGGTAAAATTGCAAGATTCTATGGAAAATCCACTTTAAATGATATTTTAGAAGCTTTCACACCATTTATTAGAGAGACGAAGAATTACAAGACAAAATATTAGGGTATTATTGATAATTTTATAGAAAGATATGAAAATCATTCGTCTAAACTGGAATGTAGGGAATATCATGGTTTTGATGTGAGATCACCGGTTCATAAATCATTCAATCATCATCCTAACTGGTGGATAAAATTTTGGTAAAATCGAAAGGTTGTATTCATAGTGCATTTAGATAACACATCAGGAGTAGCTTTTTAATTTCTAGAAGTTGAAAAATCAAAAGTCAGTTTCAAAACGACTTTTAAAAATCGAAAAATTAACCTTGTATGAAGCAAAATAGTTTTGCTTATGACTTCTAATTTCGCCTTCTGGAGAAGCTAATTTTTATCCAAACACCCTATTAAAATCATTATTTACTGCAACCTATTTTTACCATCAGAGTAAGAGTTAGAAGAAAGAAAAAAAGTACGGTCAAATAAAAGAAAAAGTCAAAAAGAAAAAGTCAAAAAGAAAAGCAATGATGATAAATTATAAATATCACCAATAATTGATTTCCTCTGTTCATACCCATGCTGCTATCAGCTACAACTACAAGCCTATAAGATTAGCTTTTACCGTATTTTGCTTGCTTCCACAGACACCGCCTTCAATGCCATATTAAGTATAGTTGCTTCACACCATGAACCACTAATGATTTTATATGGATTTTGGTGTAAAAGTAAAAGGCACCCCACAGTCACCAGCAACCATGATTTTTAGAAATTTGATCTAATGGGCGGTGTACCACACTCTGTGACCAAAAACTCCTTGTCTTTTACTCATTTTTGGTACACCCCAATCCAAAATTAGTAGACCCATTTTAACAATAAAATGAAGATTTTGAGTGGAATCAAAATCGTTCTTGAGTCACTGAAAAAAGATGTCTAGTCAAATCACACCCAATGGGGTTGAATTGCAGAAATAAGATTCAAGAAGCAATTACGTACTTTCAATAATAATAATTTATTAGTATTTGTTTTGATTCCCCCGCCATTTTTTTTTTTAAAGTTTGCATCAATTCTGCTGCTGCTGCTCTCAACGACCTCGTCTGACAGACATGACATCGCATTACTCTGAGAGCGAAACCAATTTCTTTACGCCTTTTAATGTCGTCTGACCACATCTCCTGCTTTTTACCCACAAACACACGCCTTGACCATCAGAACTCTGCAGCTTTTTTTTGTTCTTTGTTTCCCCACCACCGCCTTCACCCCCAGTAAATAAAAAACAAAATAATTTCTTCTTCTTCATGGCTCAAGTCCATTGAACAAACCAGGGTTTTTACTAATTAACCAAAAAAATTATGCCAAACCCATTGAGAAAGTCTGGTTCAAGTTCGTCAGGTTCAAAGAACTCCTCCTCTTCCGACAAGGGTTCTGGCTCCCTAGACAGCATAAATGAAGAGGACGGGAACAAGGGGTCAGCTTGTTCTAATGGTGGCCAGGGTAAGAAGTTGAGTGCTGCTAAGTACAGAGCAATTTTGCTCAAGTGCCAAGGAAGGGACCCTAAATCAGGTACTAGTTCCTCTACTGTGATTTTTGATTTTTTTTTTTTTTTGATGAAATTGAAAACTCAAATTGATTGATTCACAGTGTTTTGGGGCAAATGGGTATCTTAGGGGGTCATATCTGATTTTGTATTTATTTGTTGATTTTTGTTAGATAAGAAGAAGAGGGTATTAGTGCGTCTCAAAGGGGGAAATGATTCCCCTCAAGGGGTTAGGGGGAAAATAGGAGGTCAGTGCAGTGGAAGGAAGGTTAAGGGAGTTGAAGGAGGACAATCCCAATGCTCGAGTACTGTCCAGCGGTCTGCCAAAGTTGGAGCAGAAAGGCAAAGCTTGGGAACAGACATAATCCCTCTGGAAGAAGGAGAGATTAGAGAAGAGAACAACATACTTCCTCCCCAACCAGAAAAGGTGAATTTGCCATTTTCGGGTCTAGGTTTAGTTGATTGTGTGTATTAGTCCTGCTTGTGTGAGATTGTTCTGATTTTTATTGTTGGGTCTCTGTGTACTTTGCATTAGGATGGAGGGAAACTTAATTCCAAGGTTTATGGAGGAAGAGGAATCAGTAAAGAATGTTGCAAGTATGTGCAACAGAGGGTGATGGCAGAAACGGGAAATGATGATAATGTTTGTGTTAGATGCAAGCTTGGTGGAAAGCTCTTGTGGGTGACTGTTTCTATTCTCATGTTTATTTGATTTATTATCGTGGCATTAAATACTAATAACTGTGAATTTGGACACTTGATCTATTTCAATTTAGAGTTCATCAATTAGATGACTCCAAATTCTTGTTAAGTTTCAAGATTTGTTGTTTTGTTAATCAAATCCTGATTTTAGATATGATTTATGCATGTATACCAAAATAATATCTTAAGAAACACTTCTAGCAACACCTGAAATCGTATTAGGTGAACCATGTCCACTTCTTTCTGCTAGGCTACTAAGGTTACACCTAGATGTTACTTTTGTTGTGAGTAAATAAACCACGACTTGAACTCTTTTTCTCATGTTGAACTGCAGGTGCTCTGACCGGAAGGGTTGCAAAAAGAACTATCATCTTAAATGTCTTGATCCGCCCCTGAAGGTTGTGCCACCTGGTGATTGGTATGGCGCCTGTTGTGCCAAAAAGAAGAAAGTGTCAGGTGTGCAATCTTTGCCTAGAGCAGCTGCAGAAGTGGAATTGGCAGATTCTCAAGGCGCGGATACAACTAAAAATAATTTATGCAATAAGATGGATTCTGATGACAGTGTTGAAGAACTGAAGGGGAAGGTTGTTTGTGACTTTGCGTCCGAACATAAGTCAGAATCCAAGTTTGATGAATCCTGGGTTCCTGTCAAGCTTTCTGATGTGCAGCTTGAGCAGTATTGTAACATCCTACTTTCTAATTCAGCATTACTTCGTTCATCTTCAAAAATTGATACTGTGGAGACTCTCCAGGATGTTCTCATTTCTACCAGGAAGGTGAGACCTATTTCTGTTGCTGAAGTTATTAAATTCGATATGTATTTAGATGAAAATCTTCGTATCTGATAATGCACCAATTAGTTGAGTGCTGTTTCGTTCCTTTAATGTGTTCTTGGCAGGTACCATCAGGCTCACATTGTTTCTTATGTGGGATGTGTTTTTGCAGTGTTGCGACCATCCGTATTTTGTGGAACCTTCTTTACAGAAAATTCTCACGAAGGGTCTGGCAGAAACCGAGTATTTGAATGTTGGAATAAAAGCAAGTGGCAAGCTACAAGTACTTGATAAGATCCTCTTAGAAACAAAAAAGCAAGGCTTAAGAGTCGTAATCATTTTTCAGGTAAAAGACTTCTAGAGAATGATTATTATGAGCTAGCTCTTGTTGTGTTCTCATTGTTTTTCTAGAGCATACTGATCGTACTATCTCAGTTATAACCATGTATTCTAATTCTAATGACTTTGTTGTGACAGTCAAATGTCGGGCCTAGTGGAATCTCTTCGGGAGACATCTTGGATGATGTTGTTTGTCAGAGAAGTGGTGTAGGTTCCTACGAACGTGTTGATTGTGGATTGATCGTGCCAAAGAAGCAATTTTCCAAAAACAAGCAAGCTGCCATGAACAGATTCAATGCCAAGGATAAAGGGAGAATTGTGTTTTTACTAGATCGCCGTGCTTGCCACCCAAGCATTAAGCTGTCATCAGTCGATATTGTGATTCTGTATGACAGCGATTTGAACCCGTACAATGATCTGAAAGTTCTGCAGAAGATCACTATTGACTCACAGCATGAGCAGTTAAAACTGTTCCGTCTATATTCAGTATGTACCTTGGAAGAAATGGTTCTAGTTAATGCTAAGCAAGATGTGACTGTTGATGCACAGAATTTAAGCCGTTCCGCAATTCATCAAATGCTTAGATGGGGTGCTTCGTATTTATTCAAACAATTGGCTGAGTTCCATAGTTCTGCTTCATCCTCTAAATCAATCTTTTCTTCTGAGCAATTGGTGAAAGAATTATTTTCTCCGCTGCCTCAGGAAGGTGGAAGCCCTGGTACAAAAAGTTCCTCGATTGTTGTGAAAGTTAGTCAAACTGGAGGAACATATTCTAGTAATCTTTCTCTACCTGGTGAGCTGAAGATGCAGTCAGTTGACGAAGAGCTCCCTCATGTGTTTTGGGAAAAACTACTTAATAGGACGACACCGAAGTGGAGATATTTGCCTGATGCATCCTTATCCCAGAGGCTCCGTAAACGAGTCCAATATTTTGAAGGTTCATTAGAAAAGACGGATTTTGATTATGTTAATGTCCCGAAGAAGAGAAGGACGATGGTTCTCCCCAGTACCATTGATGCGGGAGCTCAAAAACCGGTTGTAGAAGATACAAGAATAGGCGGTGGTGAAAACAAAGAAGGTAAAAGGATAGTTGATATTAAAGCTTCTGCAGCTGATTATATCGAGTGCACTGAAGTAAATGAAATTTATCTCTCTGCAGGAGCATCTGGAACTTCAGGTGGTGATTGCTCTCAATTTCTTCCAAGCCCTGCAGTTCCTACTGGTGCTGCTCGTTTTCGTAAATCTAATGCGGTCTCTGGCATACCTGCAGCCTTTATAGGTGAGTCTGATAAAATACCCGTTCAGCAAGAGTTGGAAGGAGAGATCAAAGAAATTCATCAAAGCTGTCAAACGGTTCTTCCTCCTCCCTCTGAGCCTCCATGTCCTGAACCCTTAATTAAGAACCAGGTAGAGCTAGTAAGTAACTTAACTTCAGGGTCAGCTTCACAGCCTGACAATGGCTTCCAGTCTGAACCTCCACATCCTGAACCACTGGTTGAGGAGCAGGTTGAGCTAGTAAACAACTCAGCTTTCAGGTCTGCTACGCAGCATGATATACAGCTTGAAGATGGCACTCGGCCTGAGCCTTCACATCCTGTACCACCAGCTGAGGAGCAGGTTGAGCTAGTAAACAACTCAGCTTTACGGTCTAGTTCGCAGCAGGATATACAGCTAGACAATGACATTCAGTCTGAGCCGCCATGTCCTTTACCACCAGTTGAGGAGGAGGTTGAGCTTCTAAATAACTCAGCTTCAGGGTCTACTTCGCAGCACGATATACAGCTAGACAATGGCATTCAGTCTGAGCCGCCACGTCCTTTACCACCAGTTGAGGAGGAGGTTGAGCTTGTAAATAACTCTGCGTTGGGGTCTGCTTCGCTGCATCACATACAGCTAGACAATGGTATTCGGCCCGAGCCTCCACGTCCTGTACCAGCAGCTGAGGAGCAGGTTGAGCTTGTAAATAACTCAGCTTCAGGGTCAGCTTCACAACCTGCCATACAGCTAGACGATGGCATTCAGCCCGAGCCTCCACGTCCTGTACCAGCAGCTGAGGAGCAGGTTGAGCTTGTAAATAACTCAGCTTCAGGGTCAGCTTCACAACCTGACGTACAGCTAGACGGTGGCACTCAGCCCGAGCCTCCACGTCCTGAACCCCCAGTTGAGCAGCCGGTCGAGCTAGTAATTAACTCTGCTTCAGGGTCAGCTTCACAACCTGACATACAGCTAGACGATGGCATTCAGCTCAAGCCTCCACGTCCTGAACCCCCAGTTGAGCTAGTAATTAACTCTGCTTCAGGGTCAGCTTCACAACCTGACAGACAGGTAGACAATGGCATTCAGTCTGAGCCTCCGCGTCCCGAACCTCGAGCTGTGGAGCAGGTTCAGCTAGTAAATAACTCAGCTTCAGGATCAGCTGCACAGCCTATACTGCTAGATGACGGCATTCAGTTTGAATTATCTTCACATGATGTTGTTGAGCACCTGGAAGCGATTCTTCAACTGCCCATGTCAGTTGACACATCACTAGTTGGAAGGGGTACATGTGTATCAGATTCCAGAAGCATGGGTAGTGTCCCAGATTGCAGTAATCGTCCTCAACAAAGTGCTCCAACGAATCCTTCTTCGTGGACTTCTCAGATTCAGCTCCATCATGAACATGTGTTGAATGAATCTGCACGAATCCATAATGATTTTTTAGCTAGGTCACGAATCCATAACGAGCAGGACCAAGTTGGGGTATTCATCAATTCAGCTCCACAGCCTAGCATCCTCCAGTTGGGACGTAACACTTCCCACCAGGCTGCATTTCCAACACAGCCAGCTACAACTGAAGACCATTTTGAGTCGCCTACTTACAATGATGCTCTGCAAGATACAATGCTGCAGCAGTCTACGTATATAGACAGATGTGTAGGTGGTAGTGGTACACGTGTGACAGATTTCCGAAGCTTGGGACTTGTTCCAGACCGCGTTAGTCATCATCCTTTACATGTTACTCCTTTGACTTATGCTCGGACTTCTCAGACTCTTCCCCAAGGTGACGCTCTTTTAAATGAATTGGCAAGAATTCGCCAAGAGCGGGAGAAAGCTGTGAAATTCCATGAAGAAGCGGTTAGTGTTTACAGTACCTTTTCAGTAGTCATTATTCTTTTATGTGAACTCCTTTAAATCAGTTCTTTCAAAAGGATTTTATTTATTTTTGTTTTGTTTTATGTGCAGAAAAAGCGGATCCAATTTGATTGTCACAAGGAGGTGCAAGAGATTTATAAAAAGTATAGCAAGCTTGATTATGAAAATGATAATGCATTAGCTCAGACAAAGAATGTAATGGACATGAATTATAGCAAAGTCGCCATGAATGTTATGTTAGCCAAGTATTTAAGGGACAAATGGCAGTGAGGCTACAAGATCTTCTGGGCCACTGGATGACACCAAGGTATAGGTCCCTCAACTTTGAATTCTTCTGTGGCATTTGAGATATGTTCTTGGTGGATACCCGAGTTTTGAATTTTTGAGCTACGTTTATTTATAATGCAGTAATAGTTGGTGCAGTATAAGCAACAATGATACAAAATAGTTTTATTTGCTCGGAAAAGGATTAGATTTCATATTTTTTGTTCGCAAGCAATTATCGGTGTAAGAGATGCGGCGTCAGTTAGCTGCTCTTCCTAATTTTGTAAGTATGTGTAAAAGGGTCTTTTTGTAGAGAACTGAGTAATGAAAAATCCTCAACTCAGATACAGATTATTGTATTTGCTTTGGTAGTAAATGCACATAGATAGGTATACATGTATAAACAGTATTTGAAATTATTATTATCAGGTAAAAATTTATTCTATCGTGTATTATTTGAACTTGTTCAATGCGCGCTTGATGAAACACCAGTACAGCTAATCAGTTGATGCTAGAGTTCGACTGTTAGGTGTGATCAATGACAGTCATTGTCACAGCACACTGAGACACTGAGAATTGCAGCAGCAACCATAACTTCTGGACATTAAGCTAGAATGGCCATGGATAAATGCTTATGTACAGGCTGTTAGAAAATTGAGCAATTTTAAGCTCTTATTAAACTGACTGGCGCTCCACGAGGGTGGCAGTTCCTATATAACAGTACTAGTAACCAAGGCAAAGCTACACCTTCACGGCATAATTGTTAGTCACCCGAAGGCCAAAGCCGAATAGTAGAACTCCGAAAACAATGAATTAGAGGAACACGAAATACAGTAATGTTTCAGATTACAAACAGTATTAGTGATCCAAAATGGGAAGAAATTTGGTTTCCCCTCTAGTAATCTCCAAATCAGATTTCCATGGTTCAGGAAAAAAAAATCAGATTTCAAACAAGGCCTGGCAGCAAGGTAATTTTTGTGTCCAGTGGCAGTTGTGTCATTATGAAATGTGAGTTGTCCATAACCCTAAAAACATTCCCAACCGTCGGATCTCACCTATCCATCTATCTTCTCTTCTATGATACCCTAAAAACCCAAGTATATGGTGTCTTCCGCCGTCTCAACCTTTATAAGACCAACTTTCTTCTTCATTTGTTTTCTCAGATCTGAAAGTTTCTGTAAAATACTTTCTCTGGGTTATGATGGATTCTTCAGTAACATCATTATCCTTACTGATCTGAAGAACAACATTACTACAAGTATTCTCATTATACCTCTGAAACTGCCAGAAGAGGATGAAACTTGTTTCTTTTGTTGATTCACTCACACAATGATTTCTCCTCTCAAAATTCAACATTGTTCCATGCTAGAATATGGAGACTTGGACATGGTTTCTGTGTAAGCTGTACATTTGGTTATTTTGTTTTTTAAGGTTTTTTTCTAGTTTTCAGTAGAATCATTTACCTTGTTTATTGCTTGATTTTAGGCTCATGATTTTTTTTCTTCCAGGTTTGCATTGCCTCTTTTGGTGTATCCTGTGACACTGTTGTCCCTTAATTCCCTGATGGTATCCTGATATGATCTGGTGGAATCATATAGAGATACCAAATGCAAGTATGTTTAGTTATTCTCCAATTTGTTCTTACTATTTTTTCAATATATACTAGTTTCTAATTTCAAGTTGTTATAGCAATTTTTGCTTGTTGCTTTGAGCTTTGTAGATGAGTGTAGTTTTTGCTGAGTTAAGATCTATGGATACAGGATGTTAGTTATGATAATTGAATTGCATGTGCAGTCGAGAAATCCTTGGTTTGCAAAATGTTATTTGATCAATAGCAGGCATAATATGCATTGCAACCTAGAAACTTTCTGATGTTAGGAGCAGCACTCGGTATTAAGAAGACTGTTACCAACTATGTTCTGGTCATATTCATAACATTGGGATTTTGATACGCGTAAGGTATAATTATGATATTGTGATCAAAATAATCTGCTTTATATATACTTCTTGATTAAGATACAATGTTCTCTCATTTCTACCATTCCTTGATCTATGTTTTGTAATTCAGATTGTGTAGAGTCCCAAGATGCTGCTCGTTTCAATGTGCTGATTAGTTTACAATAATTGCCGGAGTGTGTGCTGTTTGATTAGCCTTTTCTCCTTGTGAAGACAAGTCTTAACATTGTTAGGAAATCATTTGAATTGCAGAACCTTAAGTGATGATGTTACATTACACCCCAAATGAAGGAAGCATCAAGCATGTGTACAGAGAGCAATGAGAACAAATGATGGAAGCATGTTTGGAACCTTGAGCATGACCCGTAAGAGACTATTACTTTCGATTACTCTGATGAAGGGGACGCGACTAAGAATTTGACTGAGAAATGGAATTCAACTCGATGCTGTTGCATGTGAGACACTTATATGTGGGTATTGTAAAGCTGAGAGGAAGATACAAATGTAATTGATTTGTGGATTCTGAAAACAACTCATATCAGAAGAAGGAAACATGCAGTTTCATATTATTTAGACTGAGATTTGGTTAGAAATGTTCTTCGGGCCTATGCAAATTTTGAACTTCATTTAATATTACTAGTAAAGACACATGTGTGATGCACATGCTTGAATTTTTACTCATCCAACAATACTAAATTTGAATGACATGAAAATTTTTTCCTAAAACAAAAATTTAATATTCTTATTTGTACTCGTTACGTAGATAATTGAAAGATATTTTCAAATATATAAATTTTAAAAAAATCCAATGTATATTTTGAAAGATATTAAGTTTTTAAATTTTTTGATTTATTTTTAAAACAATGGTATTTACGTAAATATGTAAATAATGGGGACAACTAAGTAATTTAAAGCCTGGCGAGATTGGGGTATACTCAAACTAATTGGGGTATACCCAATAAGACAAAATCTGGTCATTATGAAGTAAAACCAAGCCACTCCTTAACCTTATTTTTTCTAAATGGCTAATATACCCTTGGTTAATTAATACTAAAATTGATTAGGTTAATTAATTGAGTTTAGATTAAAATTTTGAAATTATGAATTGATAGATTAACCTTTTGATCCGTCATATGAGTTCGATTCGATCTAAAAATTTTGGTTTTGAAAATGCATAAAGCCGGCAAGGTCGTGGTTTGAATAATCTTCCACCAAACATACAGGAAGGTTCAACTTTGAATAAGTGCGCCGATCGCTCTTCCGCCGGAAGGTTCAACTTTGAATAAGCTGCCGACCATTTATCCGCCGGAATGGTCCTCGGATGAAGAACACGCCGACTATCTTGGGCAGCAATCTTGCGGCCGGCATGTAAATATTTCCTACCCTTCCGGCTATATTAATCTCGGCATGAAAAACAAATACAACCTTGCCGGCTGACATAATATGGAAGATATAATTTACTTTATTCATTCAATTTTGGTTACTACATTGATTGAAACATAAAACCTAATCCTTGTCGACGGAAAAACGAATGCACTTAGCATGTGCATCAAGCCTTTGAACCCCTAGGCGACCCTAGTGGACGAGTTATAGTCTCGCGAGGGTTTACATAGAGATCTACCCACAAAACCTACACTAAAACTTCTAAAGCCATCAATCTTCCTCCTCCGAAGACGATACACCCTCCATCATCTCAGGGGCATACTCCGGGATTTTTGATTCCATGAATTGATAGCTTGCATCGAATGCGAATGCTTCCCCCTTTTCCTCCAGGTAGCGCGCTTTGGCGACTTCATGCTACAAAAACAAAACACAAACTTACTTTGTTAGTGCGGTTTAAGTTGGAAGATCAAACAACATGGATCACGTAAAATAAACCACAAAAATACTTACAAATTGTTCAATGGACAAGTTAAAGTGGGGAGCGTTGAAAATTGGTTTTTGGATAGCTAAATAAGCAAGTATCGCATTTTCAATGACTATGTGCCTATCGTGCACTTGTTGAACACTTCTTGAGTTAGGATTCCCACACTCTTGGCTAAAAGTGTTGTGAACCCTAGCCCAAAAGGTTGTGGAATCCACCCTTACGAGGAGGACTGCCTTGAACTCTAGTCTCCGCATGCCAAGCTTTGGTGATTGTCAAATCTTCATTAGAATCAAATGAAGCCATTTCTTGTGTGTAGAGAGCTATTGGGTGAGTTAGATGGAGTGTGTGATGATATGAGCTTTGGAGAGTATATGCAAATAGTTGTGTGTTGTTTTGTGGAGATAAGTAGTGCATTTATAGGATGGTGCCCAAATTTGGCCGTTATAGTTCCCAAGTACAAGTCAATCAATGCAATTGTACTTGCCAAAAATTTGAATTTTGAACACGCCGGCATGGTCGTAAATTTGCTACAATGTCGGGGTCCCAAAAAGGCCGGAATTGTATGGGTTCATTAGCATGCCGCCAAAATACCGCGGCATTTTATTGTTTTGCTTCCTCCCGACCTTACATGATTATAGGCATCGGGAAGAATGGATTTTTTCAATATATGGCCTAAGCGGGGGTTTCATTTTCGTACACTTAGGCTATAAACACGCAGGCTTGGTAGGAATGGTATTACCTTGCGGCCCCTGTAACTACACAATTTTTGGTTGACAGGCCGTGATCGACATTTCATAACCTTGCCTACCTGTAACTACACATTTTTGTTGACATGGCCGGAAGTCTGGCATTTCACAACCTTGCCGACCCTGGGACATCCGACAGGGTATCTTAAAAAAAGCATGCCGGCAAATATATTGACACTTTATAAACAAACCATTCATTCATCCAACATTTTTTGTCCAAAATACGAAACATGTCCCATAAACGAAGTAAAAAAACATTTGTCCACACCATTAACTTAAACATGTGTCCACCACAACATAAAAAAATGAGCTAGGAAAGAATTCATTGCCCACGACCACGAGCACGACCACGACCACGGCCCCGTTTAGGAACACTACCTTCACCACCACGACCACCGCCGCTACCTTCACCACCACGACCACCTGCTTTACCTTCACCACCAGAGCACTACGAGTCCTCTTTTATCAGCCTTTGTCTTGGCTTGTGCATCCTTAATAGCTTTTTCTTCCGCCTTTACTTGAGCTTGAAGTTGCTTGAACAATAGATGGGCATCCTCATTGTCAACATTGCAAGCATAGTCAATGTGCTTTGCACACAGTTCTCCTCTATCTTTCGCGCAACATAACACACCGACAAAGGTCTTCAACTCGATCCTTCTATATTCAATTAAACAATAAACAATTAATAGAATGATTCGGTAATGCAATCAATCTTAAAATAGTAAGAGCAACTCTAAAATACTTACAAATATCTTAAGCATTGTTGTTGGGTCTTTCGATTCCATCTTCTTCTTACGAGCCGATTCTTGAAGAGTCATTGGCCTAATCACTGTAGGACGAGCCCAACCCAAGTACCACGCCTTTTATTTCTCTGTAGCTTCATGACCGGTGGTCACCTCGCCCAAAAGACTCACATCGATGTTACGGCAAAGCGTCTATTGTCCCAATGTTCTTGAGTTGGCGCCTGGATCGTAAGAGACGTTAATAGTTTTTGGGAGGTGGTGCGGTCATCCCTGTTCACGGTAAAGAAACAGTTCTTCATCGAAATGAGGTTCTTCTTGGACGTAACCCAATTGAGCGCATTACCCGATGTGGATCGTACATTGAAAATCCTTCAAACACAGTCATCAAGGGTCCATAGTATAATACAACAACTTCATTTCTCCTTGGGATTAAACCTTGATTTCTATCCTCCGATACGGATCAAATATCACCTCTTCCGATCAATAACTGTCGATGGCGGCTCGAGTTTTATAAGATTTTGCGGCATATCCTTATCCCGAGTACCCTTAAAATCGTACCTTTGAGCTCTTGGCAAATGAACCGGAACACTGTTATCCACTTTGACGTAAGAGTTGTCTTTGAACAAAGAAGGAAAGCGTTCATATATCCAAACCTATGCAAAAAGAAAAAAAAAGTTTAGTAAGAACCACCGCAGTACCCCAATCTTTCGAGATTTGCAAATATAAATGTTTTAAACAATAAAATTACCTGGAAGAGACATGTGTTTCCGTTAACTTGCTTAGTGAGTGCCCTAGAATATTTTGTCAACTCATTGTTCAAGAAGGCAACCACCGCAGCATTCCCAAGAATACCCACGCATCTCATGTAAGGGATCCAATAGTTGCAAATAATCGGCCTCGACTTGGTTTCCGAACTGTCGGGAAGATACATCGCCTGTGGTGTATAGCAAATAAGCGGCCGCTTGTAGTATTGATTCGCACCGGTGCACCATTCCTTCACTATCAAGGATTTCCGAGTCTTCCATAGTTTGTCCCTCAACTTCTTCACATTAAACTTCTTAATTAGTCGACCATCCTTCTTTTCAAGAACATCATCCGTCCGAACCTCGACTCCAACCGAACAATTTCTTGCTCAATTCGTAAATCTTCTCGAAACAAATGGCATTATCGAATCCCTCGGTGATCGCTTTTCCATCAACCTCGAGGCCTAGAATTTGTTGAGCATCATCGGGAGTTATCGCCATCTCACCGAATGGGAATAATAGAGTACCTCGGTCTCTCCATAGAACCGCTCCTGCACGGAAGATGGTAACTCTATCATGATTAATATTCGAACTCTCCACCGCAGGCAACAACCCGGAGTTCCTCACAATCACTTTCACCTCCTCACATTCCAAGTCAAGATTCCAAGTATGCATCACTGAACACGAAGCTTGGCGCCTCATGAGACGGATGGCATGCTTGTGATCCTAAATACCAAAAAAAAAAGAAAATGAAAAGAAATACAAACACTTGATGCAAATTTAATTAAGATAGTTACACACTTGAATAAATAACAAAGACGGATTAAGATTACTTACGATAGTATTATGGACCAGTACATGCCCATGAGTGTTTGTATCCAAAAGAACGACTCCACCATCTCTTTGGGTCCCTTTTGGAGGCTCACCTTCTTTCAGTGCAACCATCAAGTGTTTGGAAGGCACGTGAGAATCAGCCGGTTTAGTGATCACCCTCTTCTTCGTTCCGGTTGAAGTTGAAGCCGAAGCTTCGGTGGCTTGTGCAATAGCTAGAGTTTGTTCTCCTTCTCCATCTCCATCTCCATCTCCTTCTTCTTCTTCTTGTTCCTCTTCCTCTTCAACAATTTCATCTTCGATGATATTCTTACCTTTATCTCCATTACCATCATCATCACCATCATCATTACCTCCTCCAGCCTCAAGCATGTCTTGATCACCATCATCATCATCATCGTTGTTACCTCCTCCAGCAGCCGGATTGGTTTCATCAACATCATCATCATCACCTCTTCTACCAGATGGAATTGATTGGTCTTCATCTGGAGTCTCGTCTGAATCATTGGGTTCGAGATAGTGGTTCTAAGACCTTTGTCGTTAGGGCACAACATACACCCCTCGATGTTTTGAAGACAATAGTTTATCACCAACACGAGGAGGGTTTGAAGGAGGACTAAGAGATGCTTTAGAGCCGCTTTCTTCTTTGCCATTCGTAACCGAACAAGAACAATTGAAAAAAAAACATTACAAAGCCTAAGGTTAGATATATTCAACATATCCGTGAGAACAATAGTCGGTAAAAGGTCGACCAAAAGATGAGTGCCCGGCTAACCAACGCCGGCATTGTATCATCAAAATAGCCTTAAGCGCACTTAAAAAAAAAACAAGAAATTTTCACTAAGGCGGTCGAAAAGGTCCATTTCCCAAACATCGCCGGCTGACAAAACCCCGGCATGGTTTTATATAACTACCCTTCCGGGTTTAAAAACTCTAGGCATCAGGAAACATTTAACAGAAGTAGCCGGAAGGGTAAAAAACAAAAACTTGCCGGCTTCATTAAAAGATAACAGACGCCATGCAATGTATACAGGTTGAATAACCCGCCGTCCCCGCTAGTAGCGATTCTGTAAACCATACAATTAGGCAAGTTCTTCAACATAATACCCTTCCGGCCGAGATTCCCCTAACTATGAAATCCGGAAAGGTCGATAACCAAAAACCTTCCGGACAGAACTACCAATTCACAAATTCGATTTTTCCGACCTAATTTGACATGCAAACATGAAATTGAAGTACTAGAGTGAGTTTAAGTGTTCCCTTACTTTCTTAAGCGCACCATTTCACGTGTTTATTGGGTTCAATTCCTTCTTCTTCAACCGTTTTTCTCTTCACTTTCTTAGCAACCAAATTTGCAATTCTGTGGTTATATTCATTGGGTTTTCGATTAGATTGTTTCATACGAGTTGCCTCCTTCCGTGGTGGATCCATTGATGAAGATTAATCGGAGTTTTCGAATCGACGATTTTAACGAATTGATCGACGAGTTTTGGTGGTGGTGGGGGTGATGGAGCCGGTAAGGTTGTGTTGTGGAGGAGAAGAAGAAGAGAAGAAGATGTAATGAAGAAAGAAAACCCGATTTTGGTAGTAATTAGAGTTATAATGAGAAAGGGTAATTTTGTAACTTTACCCATTGACCTCCCCCTTTGCCCTTAAAAAAGAGTCCCTATAAAATTGGGTATACCCCAATTAGTTTGAGTATACCCCAATCTCGCCAGGATTTAAAGGGTCTCCTACCAAAAAGAGCTCTTTTCTTTATATTAGTATAAGATAAGATACTGTAATGTTTAATTTTCATGTGTTCTTTTTTCTGGGAAAGGATTAGATATCATTTCTTTCATTCACAAGCAGTGATGGGTGTAAGAGACTTGCCATTAGTTGGTTGCTCCCTCAAAATTTGTAAGTCTTTGTGCAAAAGAGCCTTATTATGTAGGGAACTGTAATTACAAATCCTCAATTCAGATACAGATTATGGCCTTTTTTGTGGTGGTACATGCACATAGATAGGATACATGCATATATGAACACTACGGGAAAAACAGTAATCTACAACTGTAACTTCACAACTCGTATATTTAAGGTTGTGAAAGGTGGTATGTTTTACAACTTTTGTCAAACAAAGGTTGTCAAAGTATAAAACGTCCAACTCTTAGGACCAAAGAGGAACAAAGAGTCGTGATGAGAATCAAAATCACAACGTTTTTGTGAAAAGAGTAGTGACCACCTTTAGACTTTAACAACTCCTCTCGTTAAGGTAGTGAATAACTCTACGACAACACTTGTAAGGGTTGTTGAAGACAAAAAAATTACCTTTTGGAAAAATCGTGTTTGAGAGATTCGAACACAAGCCTACTAGGTGTTAGCACAATCCCTTAACCATTATTCCTTCCTCTCAATATTGGTAATTTTGTCCTTTTTTTTATTATTACTATCACAACCCTTATAAGAGTTGTAAAAATAAATGAAAAAAAGAATAAGGCTCAGTGAGATGAGTTGAAATAAATGAAAAAATGAAATTAAACCATATTACACGTATTGGAAATAAATGCAATAAATATTATGGAGACCGTGAAAATGACAGAATACCCTTATCGAAAAAAATAAATTAAATATTACGATCGTGTGAAAATGACCATATTACCCTTATTAGAAATAAGTGCAATAAATATTATGTAGATCGGGAAAATGACCATATTACCCTTTATCGAAAATAAGTAAAGTAAATGTTGAGACTATGAAAATGACCATATTACCCTTATTGGAAAAAGTGCAATAAATATTACAGCGGATCGTGAAAATGACCATATTACCTTTATTGGAAATAAGTGCAATAAATAAAATGGGTCTTCATCTAACACACTATGAAAATGACCATATTACCCTTATTGAATATACACGTGATAAATATTATGGAGATCAGAAAATGACCATATTACCCTTATTAGAAATAAGTGCAATAAATAGTATGGAGACTGGGAAAATGACCATATTACCCTTATCGAAAATAAGTAAAGTAAATGTTACAGACTGTGAAAATGACCATATTACCCTTATTGGAAATACATGCATCAAATATTATGGAGATCGCGGAAAATGACCATATTACCCTTATCGAAAAAAAAATTAGAATAAATATTTAGATTTGTGAAAATGACCATAATAAGGGTAATATGGTCATTTTCACGCTTGTAATATTTACTCTACCTATTTCCGATAAGGGTAGTTCTGGTCATTTTCTAATCAACAATATTTACTTTACTTATTATCGATAAGGGTAGTCCGGGTCATTTTCACGATCTCCGAAATATTTGTGACACTTTTTTCCAATAAGGGTAATATGGTCATTTTCACATCTATAATATTTACCTTATTTATTTTCAATAAGGGTAGTTTGGTCATTTTCACGATTTCCATAATATTTATTGCACTTATTTCCAATAAGGGTATTATGGTCATTTTCACAAATCGTAATATTTACTTTACCGATTTTTGATAAGGGGTAGTCCTGGTCATTTTTCACTATCTCCGTAATATTTATTGCACTTTTTCTAATAAGGGTAATATGGTCATTTTCTTTGATCTTGTAAGAATCACTTCACCTATTTCGATAAGGGTAGTATAGTCATTTTCACGATCTCGTAATATTTTTGCACTTTTTCTAAAAAGGGTTATATGGTCATTTTCACAATCGGTAACATTTACTTTACTTATTTCCGATAAGGGTTGTATGGTCATTTTCACTGTCTCCATAGTATTTATTGCATTTTTTTCCAATAAGGGTAATATGGTCGTTTTCACAGTATGTAAGAATTACTCTACCTATTTCCAATAAGGGTAATTAATATGGGCATTTTCACAATCGGTAACATTTACTTTACTTATTTCCGATAAGGGTAGTATGGTCAATTTCACTGCCTCCATAATATTTATTGCACTTTTTTCCAATAAGGGTAATATGGTCATTTTCACAAATCAGTAACATTTACTTTAATTATTTCTGATAAGGGTAGTCTGGAATAATGTTTCGGGGAACATTGAAAAGGAATCTTACCTGTAAATGGATGGATTACATCGTTCTTATGAAATTTCGGACTTATAGTAGTCCACTGACGGCCAGGTTTCGATCTCGGAGCTAAGGTTTGCATACAATATGCCAGAATAGGGTTGGTTTATTGTTTCGTGGAATATTCCAAAGGAATCTTACATGTAAATGGATGGATTCATCGTTCTTACGAAAGTTCCGACTTATAGTAGTCCACTGACAGTCAGGTTTCGATTTCGGAGCCAGGGTTTGCATACAATATGCCAGAATAGGGTTGGTTTAATGTTTCGAGGAATATTCCAAAGGAATCTTACCTGTAGATGGATGGATTCATCGTTCTTATGAAATTTCGGACTTATAGTAGTCCACCGATCGACTGTGTTTCGATCTCGGAGCTAAGGTTTGCATACAATATGCTAGAATAGGGTTGGTTTATTGTTTCGTGGAATATTCCAAAGGAATCTTACTGTAAATGGATGGATTCATCGTTCTTATGAAATTTCGGACTTATAGTAGTCCACCGACGCCAGTTTCGATCTCGGAGCTAAGGTTTGCATACAATATGCCGGAATAGGGTTGGTTTATTGTTTCGTGGAAGATTCTAAAGGAATCTTACACGTAAATGGATGGATTCATCGTTCTTTACGAAAGTTCCGACTTATAGTAGTCCACTTGCCCGGTTGGTTTCGATCTCGGACCCGTGGTTTGCATACAATATGCGAGAATAGGGTTGGTTTAATGTTTGAGGAATATTCCAAAGGAATCTTACCGTAGATGGATGGATTCATCGTTCTTATGAAATTCGGACTTATAGTAGTCCAACCACGGCCGTGTTTCGATCTCGGAGCTAAGGTTTGCATACAATATGCCGAATAGGGTTGGTTTATTGTTTCGGAATATTCCAAAGGAATCTTACTGTAAATGGATGGATTCATCGTTCTTATGAAATTTCGGACTTATAGTAGTCCACCGACCCGCTGAGGTTTCGATCTCGGAGCTAAGGTTTGCATACAATATGCCGGAATAGGGTTGGTTTATTGTTTCGTGGAATATTCCCAAGGAATCTTACATGTAAATGGATGGATTCATCGTTCTTACGAAAGTTAGACTTATAGTAGTCCCACCGACGGTCGGGTTTCGATTTCGGAGCTGTGGTTTGCATACAATATGCCGAATAGGGTTGGTTTAATGTTTCGAGGAATATTCCAAAGGAATCTTACTCGTAGATGGATGGATTCATCGTTCTTATGAAATTTCGGACTTATAGTAGTCCCCGACGCCCGGTGTTTCGATCTCGGAGCTAAGGTTTGCATACAATATGCCGAATAGGGTTGGTTTATTGTTTCGTGGAAGATTCCAAAGGAATCTTACCGTAAATGGATGGATTCATCGTTCTTATGAAATTTGGACTTATAGTAGTCCACCGACGCCTTGGTTTCGATCTCGGAGCTAAGGTTTGCATACAATATGCCGAATAGGGTTGGTTTAATGTTTCGAGGAATATTCCAAAGGAATCTTAATTTTTGTAGATGGATGGATTCATCGTTCTTATGAAATTTCGGACTTATAGTAGTCCACTTTGACGGCCGAGTTTCGATCTCGGAGCTAAGGTTTGCATACAATATGCCGAGAATAGGGTTGGTTTATTGTTTTCGTGGAATATTCCAAAGGAATCTTACCTGTAAATGGATGGATTCATCGTTCTTATGAAATTTCGGACTTATAGTAGTCCACTGACGGCCAGGTTTCGATCTCGGAGCTAAGGTTTGCATACAATATGCTAGAATAGGGTTGGTTTATTGTTTCGTGGAATATTCCAAAGGAATCTTACCCGTAAATGGATGGATTCATCGTTTCTTATGAAATTTCGGACTTATAGTAGTCCACCGACTACTGTGTTTCGATCTCGGAGCTAAGGTTTGCATACAATATGCCGAGAATAGGGTTGGTTTATTGTTTCGTGGAAGATTCTAAAGGAATCTTACCTGTAAATGGATGGATTCATCGTTCTTACGAAAGTTTCGACTTATAGTAGTCCACTGACGGTCAGGTTTCGATCTCGGACCCAGGGTTTGCATACAATATGCCAGAATAGGGTTGGTTTAATGTTTCGAGGAATATTCCAAAGGAATCTTACCTGTAGATGGATGGATTCATCGTTCTTATGAAATTTCGGATTTATAGTAGTCCACTGACGGCCAGGTTTCAATCTCGGAGCTAAGGTTTGCATACAATATGCCAGAATAGGGTTGGTTTAATGTTTCGTGGAATATTCCAAAGGAATCTTACCTGTAAATGGATGGGTTCATCGTTTTACCAAGTTTAGGACTTATAGTAGTCCACTCCTACCAGTTTCGATCTCGGACCCAAGGTATGCGTACATTATGCTGGAATATGGTTTGTTTAAGGTTTCGGGGAATATTTCGAAGCAATCTTACCTGTAAATGTATGGATTCATCGTTCTTACCAAGTTTCCGACTTATAGTAGTCCACTCCCGGCCAGGTTTCGATCTCGGACCCAAGGTATGCGTACATTATGCTAGAATAGGGTTTGTTTAAGGTTTCAGGGAATATTTCGAAGCAATCCACTGCAGAAATGGATGGATTCATCGTTTTTACCAAGTTTCCGACTTATATTTAGTCCACTCACGGCTGTGTTTCGATCTCTGGGAGCTGTGGTTTGCATACAATATGCCATAATATGGTTTGTTTAATGTTTTGGGGAATAGTGGTTCATAGTTTATTTGTCGTTATACCACATTTGAAGTTGGAATCAACACCGAGCTTCATATTTATCGATTTCAATGATGTATCCTGCTAAGTTTGAAGGCTGAACCCTCTCGGAGCTTCTTGGTTCATAGTTTGTTTGTCGTTATACCACATTTGAAGTTGGAATCAACACTGAGCTTCATATTTATCGATTTCGATGATGTATCATGCTATGTTTGAAGTCAGAACTCTCCCGGAGCTTCTTGGTTCACAGTTTGTATGTCGTTACTCCATATTTGAAGTTCGAATCAACACTGAGCTTTATATTTATCGATTTCGATGATGTATCATGCTAAGTTTGAAGTCGAGAACCCTCCGGAGCTTCCCCGGTTCACGGTTGTATGTCGTTATACCATATTTGAAGTTCGAATCAACATTGAGCTTCATATTTATCGATTTTGATGATGTATCCATTAAGTTTGAAGTCGAGAACCATCCTTAATTTCGTGGTCCATCTCTAAAAATCTTATAACCCGAGTTTACTAGTGTGAACTAAAGATACTTCATGACTGTATGACTTGTAAAAATTACTTCATGACCTATACGATTAGTTGAAATTCAAACCGGAAGCACAAAGAGAAAGCACAAAGAATCACACCAATTATCGAATTCATTTTTCATTTCTCGATTCATTCTTATATATTTTTGGATTTTTTTATATCAGAATGTCGATAACAATGTCCTAAATTTATTAATATTTTTTTGGATTTTTTTCATGTCGAAGGTTTATAATTAAACCGAAAAAACATGAGTTCGTATTAACACAAATAGAAACACACTTGCTCTCAATCCGTATGACCATCC
Organism: Papaver armeniacum; assembly: GCA_023531295.1. Lineage (NCBI taxonomy): Eukaryota > Viridiplantae > Streptophyta > Magnoliopsida > Ranunculales > Papaveraceae > Papaver > Papaver armeniacum. The sequence goes on from JAJJWW010004961.1 coordinate 91,464, forward strand.
TAAATACAATATCAACCGTTAAGATCTTTCTTGATCCGTATGAATGGATCGACGAAACGGGTCCGTTGATCATTTTAATTCTCTCAATCCCTCATCTTCATCTTCATTTCTTGATTGAATCGACCCATCTTAGTTCTCATCTGTAATTTCCGGTGAAAATCATCACAACCTCATCCACGAGAAACCCATTAATCGAATACCTCGAGATCCACTTACAAACCCTAAATCAAACGAAACCCAACTTCAATTCGTAATATGCTACGGATTTCTTCTTTCACTGATTCAATCTCAGAACCCCATTCAATTCTTATTCAACATCTAACCTAGCCACAAGAATCATACCTCTCCATCCTTGAACATTGAATCAGGGTTTGAGGTGATGTTTATTATGGTGGAGAAATGATTCGAAGAAGGTGATTCTTCGCTGATTTTCACGAGAATGATTCAAGATGAGTATGGGGGTTTTGAGATTGAAATCAAGCTTTAGATGTAAATCGTTGCTACAAACTTGTGAAGAAGATGAGATTTCAGAACTGGTGATGTTTTTATGGGGTACAGATCCAATTAAACGGAAGTTCCTCATCCCAGACTCGATTCAACAAAGACAATCATCAAAACCAAAATCGATACTAACCCTTAGCGAGACAAACCCACTTCTTATTCATTTGGGAACTCGAATTTCTTCTTTCCTGTTCTTCAAACCCTAAACCCCAAGTCTAATTTGATTTATTCTGTCTCAAAAAACCCCAATTCATTTGGACTCTCACCAACAAATTTCTTCTCTAATTCTCCTCTCAATCTCTCGATTTCTCCGTAACAAAGCCGCAACCATATTTCTCTCTAAATTTCAGGATGGATTAAAAGATTTTAGCGGAGAATCCGGTGAAGGTGGTGGTGACTTTGTTGATGAAAGGGAAAGAAGAGATGGGTAATTACAGATTTCAAGCTTTTTCCGTCGAATTACAAGGAAGAATCTGTGGGTCGATCTGCTTGAGCTGGTACAGATTTTTGTTTTTCTTACTTTTCAATTTCGATTCCCTTGGAAATGACTTATTACCCGTAGTTTGGGTGATTTATTGTTTTGTTTCTCATCTGATTATGATTTTTCTTCTTCATTCTTCTTCTTTCTATGGTTGGTGCTTAATTTGAGCAAACATGGATCCGAAACTTTTGAAATTAGATTAGAAGTAAAAGACGCCTAATTTCCTTATTCTTTTTCATATTCGGATGGTTTTTTGTAAATTTAGAGAGCTTTTGCTATTGGGAATTTGGAATTCTATCTTAATTAATCGATTGGTATTGCTTGAGCTTAAATTTGATTGGATTAAATGTTTTGTGGAGCAACATCAACTAATCTTGTTATTGGAGTTGCGATTGGTGGTATGGTTGTCTGGTTGTTTATTTGGTCAGAAGAAGAAGATAAGAGATCAAAATCCCGTTGATTGCTATGGAAGACCTTCTCCATCTAAAGGTATAATTTTTTTTTGAATCTACCAAAAAAATGGTGTCGATGTATAACAGTTCAAGAATTGCAATTAGTTTTTGTGGAGAAGCTTGTGAGCAACAAATACTATTAGTATAATGTTCGAACCTATGCTCTTAAAATTTTGTTTCTATAAATTTTGGATTTACCAAGTCCCTGAATCAACTAATTGGGTCTTGGTTTTATGTGTTGGTAACCCAGCTTAATCAAATCGAAATTGCTCTATAGATCGATTACTAACTATTTCTTTTATTGTTGTTTTACCTAATTTTATAGTTTGCCTTAGTTCAACCTCATGCCAAGTTGCCAACACTTTTAGTGTGGTGTTATCTTTGTCACTTTTGCATTCTTCCTTTTCTTGTTGTTCTTATTTGTTTATAGTTACGCTTGAACTTGCTTTTGGTGTAGCACTATGTTGTTGTGAACATCTGAATATCATTTTTATCCACGTAGAACTAGATGAAGTTAGTGGAGTTAAGATTGCATAAGTAGCATTTACATTGCCAGTACTGTGTCGCAGTTTCATGGTTATCTTATTTCTTTCATTTTACATATGGTTTCTTCTGAGTTCCGAATAGTTATATGCAGCGCCCTTTGTTCAAAAATTCGTTTTGCAGTCACTAATTTGTCAGGATATTTAGCCCTTTTGAGCTTCTAATATCAAAAACTTTAATCTATGTATTCACCGTTAAACAAAGACGTTACAAGAAGTAGTATTCATTGTATTCTTGATCACCGAGTAAAGCTTGTGAATGGCATGAGCTCCTTAAAATAAAAATTCGCCGACATTTTATTTTGTAATCAACTTGTGTTATGACTTCCGTATCAATTCCTTTTATGAGCTAACACGCAGATTTGTTTTGGAATCTCTGCGGTACTTCATGTATCGATTCCGAGAGGATCGAAATATGTACACTGCACATATTTTGCATCGTCTTAAGCCAAGTAATTTGCTCCTAAATGAAAGTTGTGAATGAAGGTTGGAGACTCTAGTCTGGAATAGCGTAGGCAAACATCTCAAACGGATATGATGATTTTAATATGTTGTCCTCATCGGGCATCGTGGCACCATAGTTGGTCCTCAATAGTTCAGAGATATTGCATCAATTGATATTTGGTGCAGGTTGCATACTTGGTGAAATTATGACTCGAGAACCACTTCTTCGGTAAAGATTATGTTCATCACTCGATATATGATTTTGTTAGCCTCATCATTGTCATTGCTCTATCATTAAATATGTGTCAAACTTTGAACATAATTATTGTATGACAAGGTATACTCAATCAAGTTTTCACTTGTTTTTTATAAGATTAAAGCTCGAGTCAAGCTTGCAGTCAAAATCTCACCATGAGGATTCCAAAGGGTTGAGAGACGATTTTTTATGGTAAGAAAGAATAGCTAGTAGGGCTAAAACTTAAATGTTAGTATTAGATTTTTTTTTTTTTTTTTGGCGCCTAAGTTCAGTAAAACCAATCTTTGTTGTAACAAACAATAGTGATTGTAATTGTAAGTCTCGATTTTTTTTCAAATACATGGTTATTTAAGTATTATAGATTTAATTTTGTATTTAAATTCTCAAAATTTAATTTTTTTCAAATCAATTATGTACTACAACTCGTAATTAGAGCTGTCAAAGAAATGACATGCAACTCTTCCCATAGTTGTCAAAGAAGTGACATACAATTCAAACCATTGTTGTCAAAGAAATAACTTGCAACTCAAATCAAAGTTTTCAAAAAGTGACATACAACTCAAACCATTGTTGTCAAAGACTAGACATACAACTTTAACCATAGTTGTCTAAGAAATTTCTACAACCCCAACAAGTGTGTGGTGTAGGAGTAATTTTCACATCCTGGTAAGAGTTGTGTTAGGAATTAAGAGGAAATTTCAAAAGACATTGACAATCAAGCAAGTATTGTACAAAATTGAACCACAACCATGTTTACGACTTAGCCCGAGTTGCAAAAAATTGAGGACTTTCTACAACCCCCCTTATGCAACCCATAGATATGAGTCGTCGTATATCGTATGACAACTCTTTTCTGGTGTAGTTGATCGATGTTTTTCCCGTAGTGGAACCAGTATATGAAATGATTGTTAGTGTCATTTTTATCCATTGAGATATACTAGGAATCACAGCAACTATAACATCCAGTACATTGATCAAAACGCCTGTACATTATGCTAGAATGGAATAAACATTTAGTTGCCATGGATAAGTACTTGTGTAGAATTGTTGATACTGTTATCAAATGGAGCAATTTTTACCAAACCGACTGGCTGCTGGTGCACAGAGAGTGGCACTTCCGCATAATTGTTCTTAATACCAGGGATGCTTCCACTTGAAGGCCGAAAGCCGAAGACAACAATTTAGAAAACCATGAATCAGAAGAACTTGAGAAGTGCAGAAATACTGCAAGCAAATTGAATTGATTAAAGTGGAAATATAAACGATCTTACATAGACAAACCGAGTTAGATGTTTAGTTTAATTGAGATCCACGAAACGGTAAGTGATCCTTCTCTAATTTATGTGTCCACTAAGTAGCGATTGCGTATCTAAATCGGTATCTATTAATCTAAACGTTCCTGATCGTTAGATGATACCCTCCAACTCTTTCTCATACCCTAGAAACATATGGCACCCTATATATACATCTCTTCCGCCGTCCACAACTTTCAATTTCATTTTTCTACATCTTTTATTTCAGATTCGAAAATTTTCGTCAAAAATTCTCTCCGGATAATGATAAATTCTTCGTTAACATCTTTATTTCTCACTTGATGTGAGCATCATTGTTACTACTTCTACTATTCTCATTATTATACCTTTGAAACGCGTAAGAAGATGATGAAAAAGAAGAGGATAAAACCTGTTGTTGTTGTTGTTAACTCACTCACAATGATTTCTCCTCTCAAAATTCAAGTTTTACGGGGGATCAGTCAACGGAGATTTGGAGGCACTCGGGTAAGCTTTTCATTCGGTTTTTCTAGGATTTTTTTAGTTTTCATTACTTCTATCTATTGTTTGATTTTAGGCTCATGAAAGGGTTTCTTTTCTTTTTTTCTCCAGGTTTTTTCTGTCCATTCTTGTTTTACCTTAACTCCCGGATGTTGTATGAATTTGATCCTAGAGATCACTCTATTTGATTATCGAGAATTATCAAATTCAAGTAAGTTATTCTTCATTTTATTTTAGTTTTTAGTGTTTTTAAATTTATTAGTTCCGCTTGTTGCTTTGAGCTTTGTAGATGAGTGTAGTTTTTTTGGTCTTAAGTTAAGATCTATGGATACAGCATGTTTGTTAAGAATTAAATTGCATATGTAGTAATTGGGATATCCTTATTTTAGAGATTTCATTTGGTAAATTGCAGGAAGAACCTAATGCACTACAACCCCTTAGAAACATTCGGAAACAGGACATCTAAGAACAGGGCCAAAAACTATGTACCGGTAGTATTTATAAAATTGGATTCTGATATGCGCAAAATTTAGAGAGGGTACAAGTTTTTAGTTTGTTATGAGATTGTGATCTAGATTGTGCGCCTTTATACTTTAACATTAAGAGACAATGTCTTTTGATTTCTTTCTTTTTGCATCCTTGTTGTCTAATTGATTTGTGTTAGAGATGTGTTAGAGATGCAAGATGTTATTGCCGCTTGTTACATTGTGCACCTATATAGTTTAAGATTAACGAACAATGTTTTTCATTTCTTTAGAAAGGGTTCAAGTTATTTAGTTTGTAATCATATTGTGATAAAGGTTGTCAGGTTTCTTAGTTGTCTACCTTTTAAAGTTTAAGATTAACGAACAATGTTTTCAGTTCTTTCATTTTGCATCCTAGTTGTGTAATTCAGACTGCGTAGAGACACAAGATGCAGCTTGTTTTTTTTTATGTACTTTTTAGTTTGGAATAATTGCTAAAGGGTGGACTGTTTAATGATTAGTCTTTTCTCCTTGACAGCAAACTCGTGCATACTCTTTATAGCTTGATGTGGAACCCTGAGCACTGTCTGCAGCAACTTTTCAGATCACAGCGATGTTATGCACCTGACACATAACAATATTACTTTCAATTATGCTGATCAAGGGGTCAAGATGCAAGAAGATATTGGGAAATGGAATTCAACTCGATCTTTGTTATATGTAAGACACTTTTATGTAGGCATTGTAAAAGCTGGGAAGTCAAGTCTTGGGAGGTGAAGAAATGGAACTGCAAATCAATGTGTGCATTTTGAAAACAACCTAAATTAGAAATAGGAAAACCTACTGAGTTTCATATTATATACATGTGATGGCTTATTTAGATGTGGGTTTGAAAATTAAACCAAGAAGATCATCAATAAGCTCCTTATAATATCATTAGTCTCTCTCGGTTTTATAATACTTTCTAATGTATTTCTTGTTTACTTTACACATCTCTTCTCGGGTTTCAATTGTAATTGTTGAACACTAGGGTTTTGAGATATCTCAAACGTTTGATTGTTTTCATCCATCATCAACTTTAGGGAGATGAGATATCCGAACTTGTCATAAAACAAGAAATGTTGTTATTAAATTGCCGCTAATTGGATTTGCCTCGGGTATATGATGAGTGCAAGAGAAACTCAGTTATATCGATTTGGAAAGAGCAGTAGCAGATTATTGGGAAATATTATCTTGAGTTTCCCTTTCCCTTGTGCAAGAGAAACTAAGTTATCTAGTTTGTTATGATATTGTGATCAAGATTGTCTGCCTTTAAACTTAGATTAAGAAACAATGTTCTCTCATTTCTTTATGTTTTACGTGTAGTAGTTTAGAAAGATTGCTGAAGAGTGAGCTGTTTGATTTTTCTATTCTCAAGTCTTAACATTATTAGGAAATCGTTCGTATTGCAGATTTTTGAGTGATGATGTTAAGCCAGAGAAACTGTTGGATGTCAACATTACGGGAGAAATGAAACCAAGCTTGTAATGACACCAAGCTTTTAAGGGGTTTCCCCTTGTTATCCAGTAAAGTTCCGATATCCTATATATTTTTATTATTATTTTATTTAACACGTTATGTTATAATTATTTACCTATTCATTTTTATCATCATATCTTTATATATTTATATGCAATGGGTAATTGACTTTAAGGTTGTTTTCCTTTCTTCTCTATTTTTTTTATAGAGAAAGAAAAAAAAGAAGGAAAAAAAAATCCATCACAAGATGGTTTACAATTTCTATTCCTTCAATGAAATTGTAATAAAAAATTGGTGGACAATCTAATTACTTTACTGATAATTAATCACATGCATGGTTGAAAAACCTACGGCCAATTCAATTTGGTATCCTTGTCTAACGGACAAGGATCATGCGACTTATTCCTATGATTTCTATTTTTTAACAAGAAATCACTTACCCATCATAAAGTGGATTTTCCCATTACGATGACAAAAGGACAATATCTTTTTTTTATTTTGTCGATACGATATTGTCAATCGCACAAACCACTTAATATTTGGGTTTCTCTGTCGTCCCTATAAGATAAGAGAAATTAGATTTCGCATATTTTCTAAAATTTTGCCAATAATTTTCCCTATTATGGAAGATCGGTCGTTCCAAACAAATTTTACGATCAAATATGTATGGTTTTTTATCTAATAGTAAACCATTGGTTTCCATTTTCCTTTACGTGAAAAACCATTCTCGACTAAAACAGTGGATTTTATCTCTTCATAGTAAAATAACGATATGATTTCTTTATATTCTTAAAAAGAAACATATAATTCAGTCAAGATTTATTTCATCTATATCGATCCCTAAATGATGAAATATCGTTATTATGGTATAAGCCAATCGTTAAATGCCGATAAACGAAAATTTGCTACATTCTTTAAAGATATTGAGCAATTTTAATTTTTATTAATTTTTCTTGGTAATAATCTCCAAAATCCGGATTTGTTTCACTTATAGTTGGATTACGGCGGACACTAAAGATCAATGGGTGCGCACCAAGCTTGTTAGGCCATATAATTAGTCCTTGTAGTGACTATATAGATCTTGATATAATTTTCTTTGACAAAGAATGTGTCCTAATTTGATTCTAAATCATTATCTTGTTCGCCTTAGAGGTCACAAAATTATTTGGAGATTTATGGCTGTAACCAATAAAATCCATGGTTGATGTTCAATTTTCGGACATTTTTTTTATGGCTCTTGAAGTCAATCGTCCAGAAATTATTATGAGTATATGTCCTTGAGTGAATCGGATAATACTTTACGATTGTTTTCGTATATTAGACGAAAATATTTCCGCCATAATCAGGGGTAGACTATACACAACTAGACGTTGGTGTTCATTAAAAGTTATATTAAATTCTCTCCCATCACGATCAAATCGATTAAGGTTGTCATTATATGATTGGCGTGAAATTTCGCATTTTTTTGTTTTATACAAGCTTTTGCCTCTTAAGAGAAATCCAGTCACATTTGCAGAGATAAGTAGTGTTCTATAAGAGGCTACGTGTAGTGCTCCAATTGAGTGTACCGAATTCACATTCTCAATTATAATATCTTCTCACTTGAATATGAGGAGATTATAATGTCCATGATCACTGCAGTACCTGATAATTGATTGAATTTACACTTGAGAATTGTGTTGGCTTATAGCAAGCTAAATTATTGTCGAATATTCATTTAAAGTAGCTCTTGAAATAAATAATGGTGGTTGTGAACCCCTCTGCGAGAGAAATATCGACATATGTGATTGGTTGGCATACAATCCAAATTAAGTTGGATTAATTTCTCAATTAACGCAATTTTGGATCCAAAACTTAACACTTTAAAAATGCCAAGCCTATAAATTACAGGCTAGTGTAGTTATAATGCGTTATACTGGAGAAATTTTCATTGTAAAACGATTTAAGGGTTTCATTTTTGCTCATACCTTAGGATTGATTCGTTAATTGTTTTCTTTACGATGCACTTGGCATGGTAGTCATTGAAGGACTCATATTGCATTGACACAAGAAATGTGGTCGAAGAACATATTGAATTTGTAATCTTTTGAGGATTCAAATTTTATTCAGGCAGAAACCTTATTTGCTTACATAAGGTTTAACAATCCTTTATGTGTTTTTAGAAATTTGGTACACAACCAAAAATCCGGATTAATTAGTTGATGATTTCAACGTTATAGGTCTCTTGAGGAGTCTTAAAAACACTAAAATCCACGCTTTGGAAGCATAAATTCTATTATTTTTCTTTCTTAAATCACTTAGTTAGAATTATGCTAGCTTAAACTGCCGTCTTTGAGGTAGACTAGAGTTCTTCTTTTGATGCTTATTTTAATTTTTTTAGAAACTCATATAATTGGGTTAGCATCAATAAAAATGTCAAAATTTGTACTCTTTTCCCTTCGTTTCAGGTTTTGTCCCATGTGGTTTTCCGACAAAGGTTTTAACGAGGCAATATCTCCACGTTTAAATTTCTTTTAATGTTGATATTTGTGCTCTTTTTCCTTCGTCCATATATTTTTTTTTCCCGTTGGGTTTTTAATGGCAAGGTTTTAGTGAGGCAATTTTAATTAACATGGTGGTCATCCAGGGGAGTCAGATCAATTTTGCTATTAGGTGGATTCCCACCATTGACTAGGTCATTTTATTAGACCAAATCAACATAACAATCCCTTAAAATTTGGATGTATTTCTAAACCACATAAGGTTTAATCACAAATACAATTTTGTTTGCTATTGGTAATTTATCTACATTTTGGTTCTATGTTGAAGAAACTACATCAACAATCGTGAAATCATCTCGGGAAGCTAGCCATCCATGACACAAGTTCTCAGTGTGTTGAAGAAGAATATAGACTCCACAGAAGTATTAATCGAAGACAATACTGCTTGTGCAACACAAAAGAAGACTTCATCAACCATCCGACATCTTCATGAAAGCAAAATAGTCTTATGCATTCAAAGAAATTCGTTCTTCAAAACTGGAAAGTCTCGACTCAAAGATTTGCATGCCAAGATTTGACCAAAGTATTTATCGGGGGAGCACCATCATCAAATTAAGGTGCATTCACTTGGACTTTATCGTGTTGTACTCTTTTTTCCTTCGTCAAGGTTTTGTCCCTTTGGGTTTCCTTGTCAAGGTTTTAATGAGGCAACATTTGTGTGTCGAGAAATCTTTTCTAAGTTTTCTCAATTGTACTCTTTTCCTTAGATCGGTTTTGTCTATTTGGAATTTCGACAAGGTTTGATTTAGGCATTAGCTTAGACACAATGTCATCGTCGGGGAGTGTTATAAACGTATAATTATGTTAAGAATATCTAGTGGTGAATCTCGTTTATTACTGGGATGCCCTTGTGTCTAGCCTTATAAATAGAGGCTCTAATGTTTGTCTATGATACACATATGAATGGAATTCTCTTTGCTTCTTCTCTCTATTTTCTATCTCCCTCTCCTTTTACAAGACCATGGTATTTTTTTAAGATTTTTATTTTGTAAGACTTGTCACCGGTGAGTAGGGTTGTACATGGTAAAGGTTATATGTTAAAACCGAACCAAATCAAATCGACTAGAAAAAAACCGAACCGAGCCATTTACTAATGGTTGGTTTTGGTTTAAAAAGATGAAAATCCAGAGCAACGGTTTCGGTTTTGACAGTAAAACCAATAACTTTGATGTAATTAATATCAACTATAGATCTATCTTAGATTAATTATATTTAATTTTATCCATAGATTTAAACTACAAATAATGTTTATATTTAATTTTATTTAGTTGTGTGTATTTTCTTATTTTAACATACAAAATAATGATAAAACGAAACCAAATGATAAAACCGAAACCAACGTTAAAACTAAAAGCTGAAACCGTTGGTTAATGGCACGGTATTGGTTTGGAAAATCAAAAACCGAACCAAAACAACCATGTACATTCCTACCAGTGAGTGATTGTTCTCTTGGTCAAAAACTACTCTAATTTTTGTGTCCAGTCCAGTGGCAGTTCCGTAGTTAATTCGTTATTGATTACACTAAAAACATTCTCAATCGTCGGATCATATATCCATCCATCTTTCTCTCAGACCTAAAAGCATAGGGCACCCTCTATATATGTACCTCTTCCGCTGTCTGCACCAAACCAATTTCCTATCTCATTTTTCTTGTTTCAGATCTGAAAATTTCTGTGAAAATTCTTTCTCTGGATGATGATGGATTCTTCGGTAACCTATTTATGTCTTCCTGATCCGATGAACACCAATCTTTCAACTGCTACTACTATTCTCATTACTATACATCTCAAACTGCAAGAAGAAGAAGATGAAGATAATGAAACCTATTGTTGATTCCTAGCACAATGATTTCTCCTCTCAAAATTCAAGTTTCTCTCTTTCTTTGCGTGCTGATTCTTTGTGTTGTTTAAGGTAAGCCGTAAGCTCTTCTTTAAATTAATCTTTTTTTTCGGGGTTTTTTAGTTTTCATTACTTGTTTATTGTTTGATTTTAGGCTCATGAAAGGGTTTTTATTGTTCAGGTTTATGACTTCCATAGTAGAGTTAGACAGATCTATACTCCTGATACCCGAAGGAGATGAGTATCAGCTACTAATTCTGATCTGAAAATTAAAATGGTCAAGTAAGTTATTTTTTATTGTTTATGCAATTTTATTAGTTCTGGTTTCAAGTTGTTATTAGTTTTTTTTTTTTTTTTTTTTTGCTTATTGGTTTAAGCTTTAATTATATTTGTGTATTAAAGTTATGATCTATGGATACAAGATCTTAGTTACGAACAACTGCATGTGTAATTTAGAAATCCTTTTGGGAATGCCATTGGTCAATTGGAGGAAGGATCTTAATTAGTTACAAACTATCAACTATGTTCTTGTCACATTGTTATTTAGTTTGTTATGATCTTGTGACCAAGATTTATCCGCCTTTGTACTTTTAGATCAATAAACAATTTCTCTCATTTCCTTCTTTCTCAGCATAATTGTTTTGTAATTTAGACTGTGTAAAAACGTAAGGATGTTGCTTGTTTCTTTGTGGTTTTATGTAGTTTAGAATAATTGTTGAAGGGTGTGCTGTTTGATTAGTCTTTTTCCTTGTCCAAACAAATCTTAACATTATCAGGAAATCATTTTTAATTGCAGAACCTTAATGACAAACTTACACTCAAGAAACAAACTTTCAGATGAGAAATAGGGATCATGAGAACAAATGATGGAAGCGTGTTTACTTCTGAGCACTCTATGAAATCTGCAGCAAATTTTCAGACCTCAGCTGGGTTATATAGTCCTCGTATATGCAAGAATTTAGCTGGAAAATCGAATTCAACTCGACGTCTTTAGATGAATAGGCAAGAATTTCTGTTTTCCCAAGTTTTGTAAGTCTGTGTAAGAAAGAGTCTTATGTAGAGAACTGAGTAATTAATGATAATTCTCAACTCAGATTGGCATTTGTTTTGGTCATACATGCACAGAGATAGGTATTCATTTTTAAATGAAATGGTTATCAGCTTAAACATTTTCGCTTTTTAAATCCTTATGTCTCTTAAAGAAATTCTGAGGCTTGTAAGACGTAAAAAATTTGTGCTAATGCAGGTTTTATCACAATGTTCGAAAATTGGCATAAAATCCTTCTTTGAAAGTGTTGATGCTAGTGTTCTACTTAAGAAAACAATTATGCGCTTCACCCATGTACATGCTGTTAAACTTCAAGGGGATATGTGGAACTGTACATATGACCTTTCTTTCCTCAAAATTAACCTGCCTGGGTCCTGCCCACCGTGGGAAGGGTAGGTGTCTGTTGTGGCCCAGCCACGGTGGGGACGACAGGTCTCGGTAATTTTTTTGGTTCATTTTCAGGGTATCTTAATTAAATACCCTTAGTTTTGGAACCCTTAAAAAATACCCTTATCACATTATAAATATACCCCTCCTCTTATATATAAAGCTTTTTAGTAATTTATTACACATAATTTTTTTTTGTTTTTCAAAAAGCAATAATTTTCTTTCTCAATCACTCCACCACCGCCTCCAACTCCACCGACGGCAAGTCACCACCACCACCACTCCACAACCACCACCACCACCACCACTCCACAACCATCACCAACATTCCACCACAACGCATCGTCACCACCGCAATTGCGACCACCATCTCCTCCAAATCCACCATCGTTGCTGCCAAGTTGATAAAAAAAATGGAAAATTTAGAAATAAGTTAGGTCCAGATTTTTGTATCAATAACCGAAGTTGATCCAGTTTTTTGTATCAACAACCAAAGTTGACACCAAATTTTGGTGTCAACAACCGAAGTTGATATCATATTTGGTGTCAACAGCCCAATTTTTTACAAAAATTGAAAACTCGAAAATTAGTTAGGTCAAGATTACGTGTCAACAACCCAAGTTGACACAAAAATCTGGTATCAACAACAAAAATTGATCCCAAATCTGGTGGCACCACCACCTTCATCGCCGGCATCACCACCATCACCACCTCCAGCATGTGAGATAAGAAATGAAATGATTTTCATCTAAATTTTTATTAATATTCAAAGGATATTTATATGATTCAAAATTAAATGGATAACATTCTAGAAGATGAGGGGTATAATTATTGTGGATAAGGGTATTTGTGAAATCCATAAAAAGGAGGGATATTTATAAAATTTCCACCTCATTTTTCGTGTCCAATGGCAACTATGTAGTTAAATGTTGATATTTATTAGCTAAAATAATTCTTAACCACCGGATTATCTGTTTCTGAAACCATAAACTAAAATCATTCCTAACCGTCAGATCATCATTCTCTCAAAACCCTAGAGTCTTAATATATCTTCCGCCGCCCTGTGCACCTTTACAAGACCCGCTTTCAAATTTCATTTTCTTGTTTCAGATCCGATCTCAAAATATTTCTGTAGAATTTTTTTCTCTGGATGATAATTAATTCTACAATAACATCTTTATGTATCACTGATCTGATCAACACCAAAGAAGATGATGAAACCTGTTTTTATTGTTGATTTCTAGCATAATGATATCTCCTCTCAAAATTAAAGTGTTGTTATTTCTTGGGTGATTCTATTGTGATTTGTGAACGCCATGGTAAGCTATTCATTAAAGTAAATTTTTTTAGGGTTTTTTTGTTTTCATTACTTGTTTATTATTGTTTGATTTTAGACTCAGAAAAAAAGTTTTTCGTGTGCAGTTGATTTTGGACATGACTCTTTATAACTGAAGGAGATAGAGTCGGAAGCTACTGATGGTACTCGAAAGATATTAATGGTCAAGTAAGTTATTCTCCTATACATTTTTTTTTTAATTGTTGTTTCAATTTTGTTAGTGCCCGGTTTCAAAGTTATTTTGGTTGGTGCTTTGTGCTTTGTAGATGAGTGTAGTTTTTGCTGGTTTTAAGTTTAGATCTATGGATACAGGATGTTTGTTAAGAATTGAATTGCATGTGCGATTGAGAAATTTGGAAATCCTTAGTTTAGAAGTGGTAAATACTATGATCGTAAAATTAGATTTTGATATGCGTAAATTTAGAAAGGGTATAAATTATTTAGTTTTGTTATAATATTGTGATCAAGATTGTCTGCCTTTATATGCATTTAAATTAAGAAACAATGTACTCCCATTTCTTTCTTTCAACATCATTCTTGCGTAATTCAGATTGTGTAGAGACTCAATATGCTGCTTCTTTCTTTGTGTTTAAGAATTGTTTAAGAATAATTGCTCAAGCATGTGCTTTTTTTTTTTTTAAGAATGTGCTATTTGATTAGTCTATTCTTCTTCTCTGCCTTTATATTGCTTTTAGATTAAGAAACAATGTTCTCTCATTTCGTTCTTTTAGCATCATTTTAGTGTAATTCAGAACGTGTAAGACGCAAGATGCTTCTTTTTTCTTTTTGTTTTTATGTTCTGATTAGTTTAGAATAATGTTGAAGTGTATGCTGCTGCAATTGGCTAGTTTTTTCTACTTGCCAAAAAAGTCTTAACATCATTAGTAAATCATTCAAATTGCAGAACCTTACGTGATGGAGTAACTGGAGTTACAACCAAATGATGGAAGCATCAAGCATGGTTACAGGGAGCATGACAACAAATGATGGAAGCATGGTTTACAATTACAACCCTGAGCACTTTGTCATACCCTCTTCAGCATCTTTTCAGACCTCAGCGGGGTTATGAGCATGATCCGTAATACTGTACTACTTCCAATTGAAGGGAGTGCAAGCAAGAATTTGACTTGGAAATTGAATCAGGCAAATTTATGCTGTTACGTTGTGAGACTTAAATGTGGACATTGTAAAGCTGTAGAGGAAGATACTGCAGTCCAAATGTAACTGATTTGTAGATTGTGGAAACAACTCAAATCAGAAGAAGGAAACATGCAGTTTCATATTATTTAGGCGAAGGTTTCTGTTAGAAATGTTCTTCGCGTCTACGCAAATTTTGAACTCCGTTTAGTGTTAAACTGTAATGGTTAATTTTTCATGTGGTTCTTTTTTTTGGGGAAGAATTAGTCTGAATTAGATCTCATTTCTTTTGTTCACAAGCAGTGATGGGAGAACTGAGTAATTACAAATCCTCAACTCAGATACATATATGAACCAATATATGAAATTATTGTTAGTGGCATATCCTCTGAGAAAGAATCACAGAAACTATAACATTTGTAAATTGATTAAAACGTCTCTAAATTATGCTAGAATGGAATAAACATTTAGTTGCCATGGAAAAACACTTGTGTAGAATTGGTGACAGTGTTAGCAAATTGAGCAATTTTCATCAAACCGAGTGGCTGCAAGTGCACAGAGAGTAGCACTTCCGCATAATTGTTGTGCTTTCATATGAAGGCCGAAGACAACAATTTAGAAAACCATGAATCAGAAGAACTTGAGAAGTGCAGAAATACTGCAAACAAATTGAATTGATTAAAGTGGAAATATAAACGATCTTAGATACACAAACCGAGTTAGATGCCGAGTTTAATTCAGATCACGAACCGGGTAAGTGATCCTTCTCTAATATAGGTGTCCACTCAGTAGCAGTTGCGTATCTAAATCGGTATCTATTAATCTAAACGTTCCTGATCGTTAGATGATACCCTCCAACTCTTTCTCATACCCTAGAGACATATGGTAACCTATATATATCTCTCTTCCGCCGTCCACACCTTTACCAAACTTTCCATTTCATTTTTCTTCATCTTGAGTTTCAGATCTGAAAATTTCTGTAAAAATTCTCTCTGGATAATGATAAATTCTTCGTTAACATCTTTATTTCTCACTGATGTGAGCATCATTGTTACTACTTCTACTATTCTCATTATTATACCTTTGAAACTGCCAGAAGATGATGAAAAAGAAGAGAATAAAACCTGTTGTTGTTGTTAACTCACTCACACAATGATTTCTCCTCTCAAAATTCAAGTTTTACGTATCGTCAATAGGAGATTTGGAGGCACTACTGGGTAAGCTTTTCATTCAGTTTTTCTAGGATTTTTTTAGTTTTCATTGCTTCTATCTATTGTTTGATTTTAGGCTCATGAAAGGGTTTTTTTTTTTTTTCTCCAGGTTTTTTCCGGGCATTCTTGTCTTACCTTAACTCCCAGATGTTGTATGAATTTGATCTGGTAGATCACTCTATTTGATTATACAGAATTATCAAATTCAAGTAAGTTATTCTCCTATTTTATTTTAGTTTTTAGTGTTTTTAAATTGATTAGTTTCTGCTTGTTGCTTTGAGCTTTGTAGATGAGTGTAGTTTTTGCTGGTCTTAAGTTAAGATCTATGGATACAGGATGTTAGTTAAGAATTAAATTGCATATGTAGTAATTGAGATATCCTTAGTTTAGAAATTTCATTTGGTCAATTGCAGGAAGAACCTAATGCACTACAACCCCTTAGAAACTTTCGGAAAGGACATCGTACTAAAAAGGATTCTGATATGCGTAAAATTTAGAGAGGGTACAATTTTTTTTAGTTTGTTACGATATTGTGATCTAGATTGTCTGCCTTTATACTTTAACATTAAGAGACAATGGCTTTGAGTTCTTTCTTTTTGCATCCTTGTTGTCTAATTCAGACTGTGTTAGAGATGCAAGATGTTATTGCTGCTTGTTACGTTGTGTACCTATATAGTTTAAGATTAACGAACAATGTTTTTCATTTTGCATCCTAGTTGTGTAATTCAGACTGCGTAGAGACACAAGATGCAGCTTGTTTTTTTTATGTACTTTTTAGTTTGGAACAATTGCTAAAGGGTGGACTGTTTAATGATTAGTCTTTTCTCCTTGACAGCAAACTCATGCAGCAACTTTTTATATTGATGTGCAACCCTGAGCACTCTCTGCAGCAACTTTTCAGATCACAGCGATGTTATACACCTGACACATAACAATATTACTTTCAATTATGCTGATCAAGGGGCTGTGTGTGCAAGAAGATAGCTGGGAAATGGGATTCAACTTGATGTTGTTACATGTAAGACACTTTAATGTAGGCATTGTAAAACTGGGGAAGTCAAGTCTTGGGAGATGAAGAAATGGAACTGCAGTCAATGTGTGGAGTTTGAAAACAACCAAAATTAGAAATAGAAAACCTACAGTTTCATATTATATATGCACTGGCTTATTTAGATGTGGGTTTTAACAAATTAAACCAAAAAGATTATCAGTATGCTCCCTTGTCATATCAGTATGAGTAGCTCTCAGTTCTATAATACATTCGGATTCTTTCATGTTTATTTAGACATTTTTTCTGGTTTAAATTG